>BGKB01000041.1:0-167933 GCA_003116975.1 Aurantiochytrium sp. KH105
GTGTTGAAGGGGCACTCTGATGAGGTCAACAGCGTGGCGATACAGGGCGACACCATTGTATCACAGTCACCCAATGAGACTCATTACTGGAACGCTCGAACGGGCGAGGCACTCGACGCGGATGAAGCGGAGGCATCGACTACACCTACGACAAACACTTTGGTGAACGTTGAGAATGGAACGCATGTGAAGCTTAGCGAAGGCATAGGCTTCACGACAGATCACGCAATCGAGGACACAGCTCGCGAAGGAGATGTTTACGTTATTGGCGACGAAAGCGGGATGGTACACATCTTGCATGTCCAAGGAATCGAACCTGGGACCTAATCGTGCGGCTTTGCGCTACCGTGTGCCATGCCTGCGTGGGCGACCGACCTTAACTGCTTGTAATCACTTACTGCTACGCAGTAGTAATCGCTTATAAACTTTTGCTTTTTTTTTTTTCCACCGTCTTGGTCTTTTTTGTTGCATACGACGCAGCGGGAAATGGGCGATGAGACATGCGGCGGCGGCGTCGTTATAAATGTTGGCAGCCAAGATTCAGCCACCCAAGGCGTCTGTCATCCTCAACTGCCAAGCCTAACTGGCCGAGTGTTTCGGACGTCACAAGCGTCGGGCCTACCCGACCGCGCGTTGTTCCGAAGGATCCATGTGCTCGCCAAGTCCGCGTCATGCACGACGTGCGGCCCGGCGCGCGGACCAGCCAACACGTGGCCTGGCTACGCGCGCGCGCGCGCAGTACGTACAGTCGGCGTGCGCGCCCGCAGCCAAACGCGTCCAGCTGGACACGCACGGCAATCGCGCCAACACCATCCTACATCCATGGAAGCAGGCATGATGCGAACCAGCGTAAACGGGGCCATCAAACGCACGGCTACGCTGGGCGAACTTCAACGTCACGGCCGGTCTACCGCCTCGCGCGCGCCTCCACCGACCGAAGGTCGCGCGGCGTGCGACCCGACGAAATCAATACCAAAATAGGCCTTTGCAAGTCAATCATCTTCATCTCCATCAATAGATTGAGAGTCATTACTCCGCCCTGCAACCGGGTGCAAGTCCATTCTTGCTGCGCCTTCTTCGTTCTTCCCCTGTCTCTCTGCCTCTTTTCTTCTTCGTCCTCCTTTCTCTTCTTTGCTCCTTCTTTCCTTCTTCTCTCACCATCTTTACCATGTCCTCTCCCAGCTCCCTTCCTGCTGGTGAGGCCAACATCCTCCGCACTTTCCTTCTTCGTGACATTCCCAAGCTCGAGTCTACTTCATCTCCCGCTGAGTGGACCGCATGGCGCAATGCCATGCGGTCCAATCTCCGATGGCATAACTATAATTTGCGAGAAGAGCGCACCTCAAGAACTCTTTGCTGATGAGAAACTCCTCCAATTGATACTGTCTCGAGGATCATCTTACAGAGACTGCCGACATTTACCTAGCCATGACAACAGTGACAACGCAGTCCTCCGTCTACCGTCCTTTTCGAGAGGTCATCGTCAAGTGTGCTTCGTCGTCAAATCAGCGTGTAATGAAATGGATTGCTAGTATGCCTGAGTACGCTAGGAATGTCTGAGGAGTTTCGGTTCTGCCGAGACGAGTTTGTCTGGTGGTGAAGATCGATGTTTCTCCCCACCTTAAATGTCGTCTCGAGGATGTAGTGAAGAGCTTGATGATCACAAATCTTTTGGCCGTGCTAGTTCGTGTTCTGAGCGATGTTAGACTTACCTTAATGTCGCACGAACTAATGGCTGCTGAGATTGGATGGTTGTCGGCACGGCAAGTCTACAATAGACTTGTTGACTTCTCCACTTCTGTGGCGCTGCTGTCTGCTCACGTCATTTCCATTTTCCAACAGCGTGCCTTCCTTTTCTTCAAAAAAATGGGCCGCAAAGAAGTTTGGCTGGCATGAAAGAGGCGCGCAAGAACTTCTGCGGCATCATGACTCAGGATACGACGCGCGGAGGCTAAATGGGAACGACTGCGACTTGCTCTGAGCGCCTCGAATTTTCGACTGAACTTGACCCATCTAGCCACGGCCAGCTCCAAGTTCCGTCCCTGCCGCGGCTCTGCCTCTCATTCCACCGCATCAACTGCTACAAAAAGTGCCCTTGCCTGATTGTACCCGTAAGCGTGATATGGCTCAATGACACTTCGGCGCTGGCCTGAATAGTTTCCCAGAGTCGAAAGTGAGGCCGGCGCTCGTCTATTGCAAGAGGCTACTCCGCCTTGGCGCAAATGATTTGTCTTCAAGTATGCCAAAAAAGGCAGAGCAACATTGCAGGCGACCACAGACTTGACGATGTGGCATGGTCAAGCACGCACGCCTCAAAGGGCACAGTATGCATGACCCAGCGCATGACGGCGGTCCTCCTTGCAATATTTTCTCGCTGCGCGTAGGCCTTTCGCTTGCTGCTCGTTTGACACCATGATTGCAAAGCGAGCGGTTGTGGCCGCATCGACTCGTTGACCTGAACTCTGCTTGGCCGCCAGCATCGGCTTCAAGATCGACTTTTACAAAGTATAAAGTTGCAGACAGCATGACTGCGGGCTTGACGCGACGCGCAGCGTAAGCGCTTTTCACAGCGTCCGAGACGCTGCGGTGGTCTTTCTTGCTTGCTTGCTGCTGTTCAAACCAAAACTCAAGTCGCCGGGCAGCGCGAGGCAGTCTTCTCGGAATGCGCTTCTCCATCGATACAGCCGTGTCTTGGCCTCCCCGCGCCTCGTTGCTCGCGCAACCAGCACCCGCACGCATCTTTGCTGGCTCGATCTCCAAGCTGTTCCTAGCGGCGAGACTCTGCGCCGAGCACTGTGACGAGCGCGCCCCTGCGCACGTATGGGCACCGCAGGCTTGCGACACCGTCCGCCAAGCACGCGCATCAGGGCTGCCTGCCCGCCTGCGCGGCCCCGTCTCCGCAAGACGGCGATCATCTATCTCTTCGTCAAATGCGACGGTCAAATGCGAGAAATGAACGTATTGAACGAGTATTGAACAGGCTTCCAGGGAAGCCTCCCTCTCATCACTCTGCGCGGCGAGGCGGGGCGCGGCGAGGCGCAGGGCGGGCTGGCTGGCACAGGCCGCGCGCCGTGCAGTGCGACCCCGCTCATGTCAAGCGGGCCCTTTACGAAGGGTCGCGCAGTGGCTCATCGAACGCGGCGCAACGCTTGACCTGCAGGACAACGGTGGATGGGTTGCGCTCACGACCAAGTGCCGTTACGAGCAGCCCGACACGGACCAGTTGCTCATGGAGCGCGGGGCCAAGCTTGACCTGCAGAACAACAATGGATACACCGCGCTCATACATGGTGGCTTGTCAGCCAAAAGAAATCGCATCACACCGCGGTGGGTCTCCTGCGCTGCATCTTATGCTCTGCTGCGCGGCGGGCGCCGATCTGGACTTGAAGATCATGACGCGCTGCCGCTGGCCAAGAGAAAAACTCGCGCCGATGCCGTCGCGTTCCTGGAGTTCGCGACGGCGTCGGAGGTGGCGGGGCTCCTGATGGGCGATTTGCAGCAGCCGCGGAGCCTCGTGGTGACCTTTTACGAGGAGGGTCTGCGCACGAAGAGGATGTGCTCGGTGCTGCAGGACGTGGATCTCTAGGCGATGAGCGCGACCTCGTCGCTTTAGCTGTGCATGATCTCGAACGAGAGTTCAAGCCAAACGCTGCCCAGGTCCCGCAAAAGTCGCCGCCTAGGCGCGTGCCGCGGGGGCTGGTCCGCGCGGCGCGGCGCGGCGCATTTCGGACATTTATCAGTACCTCACGCACGACTGGGGCGAGGATGGTGCAAACCACGAGGTCGCGAGCTCGGTGAACGCAAGCTCCGACACGCGAACAAGGTCACGTGGTTTGATGAGGATCGCCTCTCTTGCGAAATTGTCCAGCAAATCACGCAAGGCCTTGAAAACTCGTGCAACGTGGTAGTCCACTTCACGGAGCGATGCATGGACAAGCTGCAGAGCGATAATGAAAATTTTTGCAAGGAGGAGTTTCTCGCGGCAGCGCGTGTTCGCAAGACGCGTAATACGATTGCCGTTGTGGTGGACCCGGCAATGCTCGTCACGTCGGTGTGGCGAGGACCGCTGCAGCTCAAGCTTGGTGGCCATCTTTACATCGACTTTACATCGCCAGCCGCGCGCGAGGAGAGCTTTCCATCTCTTTTGGAACGTCCAATGCTTGAGCCCAATGCATCTGGGAGCGAATCTAATGCGAGTCGAAGGCTGCCATGAAAAAGGACGCCGCACAGCCGCAATGAAATGTTATGTTTGTTCTTTCCATCTCTAGTCATGACGCGTAATGAAGGAGACAAGAGGACAAACCACGGCACTTTACGCGAAGAATGGTATTGAGAAAGTGGACCGTAAGATGGATTCTGTTTAACGCTGGTTAGCTACGGATGATTCGGATCTGCTCGTGATGGGACTGCTTTGCCTCGGCGCCAGGTCTGAGACTTGGATAAGTGATGTGCAGAGGAGATGGTGAGGAGCATGGGACTTTGTCACACTCCCCGGCTAGGAGATGTTCACTGCCGTAACTTTGTGGTCTGCTCTCACCTAGCACACTGATCGCCGTAAAGGCCTCAAATGAGACTTCCCATGGGCGAAAGATCGACGTCATCTTGTCCATACCATCCAGCCTTGGTGGTGTCATTCTTCAACCTCGATACGAGCCATGGCAACGCGCCTGCGCCTGAGCCCAAGCCAACACCAGCCTGGGGCGAGAGCCGCATGAGCGCGCACCAGGCAGGCTGACGGTTGAGAAATACCTCCGACCGAACAATCAGCGACAACGAGCATCGAGCAAAATACGAAAGCAAGCAATGCGAGCTGTAACTTCTGCCGAGCATGGTTCCTTTCCTTTTGCCTTTTGACTCCGCTCTCTTTCTCACTCGCCAGCGAAAACCTGTTAGCCGCCCAGAACTCACGTAATAACTTGCCCCACGTTACACACGCGCTGTCGACCGCTCAGTATCAGAATCTTAAAAAAAAGAAGAAGGAAGGGGCGTAGTGCCTGGGTTTTAGCAACCCGCTCAGAAGTCGTGTGCCGCGTGCAGTCCTTTTGTTTCGAGCGTATTCGTCGCTTCAGCAGAAGCTCAGCGACCAGCTTGTTTTGTCGTGCTGTGCGCAGCGGCGAAGCGCGCAAGCTTGCGCAAGAGCAATGCCGCACGCAGGGCGTCGCCGGCGGTCGCCGGACGCACCCAATTTGGGAAATGTACGAGGACTCGTTGGACAAGAAGCGAAGAAAATGCAATATAATGGAATTGTCAATCATTCCGCACTCTCGCGCATCGCCATGAAGAAACTATATTTCCAGACCTCTGTTCAATTGAACTTAACGCTTTTACAGCTGTGCTACATATTCCTGTTCTTTGTGCAGACACATCACGCAATTCCGAAAACAGATCTTCGTTACGACAAGCGATAGCTGTGTTTTTTCCGTCGCCGCAGCTTTGAAGCGAATTCCTTTCCCCAACTTGCTTTCCCATCCCATTCACATTTTTTGTTGTTGTGCAAATGCTAGGTTTCCCCCTTTGTTGTGCGCAGATACGGCATACATCTTGAGAGTGAAAGCTTGGTTGCGACGATCCAGGCCCATTGCCTTTGGCTCTTTGCCTTGCTTCATTGCGGTGCGGACGCACCCTTGACAAAGCGCCACAAGCCGTAACCCTGCGACCCCCACGCTGCGCAGAGCCACGCGTGCATGAGGGCATTCGTGACCCCAAGGGGAAGGTTCGCAAAGTTGAGAACATCATAGGCAGGGAGGAGAGCGATGTTGGCGAGGGCGCCGTAGACGAGAATGGCCAAGCCAACCGCGTCAACGTGCACGTTGGCCCAGGATCGACGCGAAAAAAGCACGAGGACGAGGTACATTGTTGGAATGGTCTGCGTCACACCGGTGAGAAAAATGTCGCATGCGGGCTGTGCCATGGAGAATCGATTCGTGAAGATGACAATGAGAAAGAAAACAGACCACAATGTCCAGCAAAAGTCGGGGACCACAAGGACACGAAACCGAGGCAGGCTCGTCTCGTTGGTCGGAAGTTGGGCAAGCGCCGAGGCGGTAGCGCCCATGATGCCACCTGCTGCGCCTACCGCGCCGACGCATATTTTCCAAACAAGGCGAAAGAGCGAGGTGTGGAGTTTGCCGGGCAGGAACTGATGCGCTAGTGCCCCGGCGAGGGTGGAGACAGCGTACGAGCCGAGCAGAGTGCTCCCGGTCTCCATGAGTCGTGCATTGTGGGAAGTCCTGGTCTCTGCGTTCATTGCCAGCGCAAAAAAGGACATGACGACTGCGAGACCATAGTCTGTGCCGTACGTGAGCCACGTGTCATCGAATTTGACGTTGGGCGCGTAGACAAAGTTTGCAGGCGTGTACAGCTGCGGGCCCGAGAGGAAGGCCGTCAGGGGCGGAAGCCATCTACCGAGCGCGAAGCTGCCCAAAAGGAGCCCGGCGAAAATGGCCATCCACACGAGGCTCTCGGCGTCGCTCAGCCCCACGTCGGCCCCGAGCTGCGACTGCACAGCGCGCAGCGCGTCGCGGCCGAGCACGTCGCGCAGCCGCAGCGACCGCCGCGGCCCCTCGCGCGGTCCCGGCGAGCCGCTCTTCTTGCTCGCGCCCCGGGCGTGCAGCCCCGCGGTCTCTGCGCCCTCGGCGCCATCCTCGCTCGCGCTCCGCGCCTCGGCGCGCATGCTCGCTCCGCGTCCTCGCCTTCTCGCTCGCGCTCCTCGCGCCTCCCCTGCTCTGCTCCGCGCGGCCGCCTTCGGGACTGCCGCGCCTCTGCGCGCGCGCGCGCGTCCAGCGCGGCTTTGGAAACCCCGTTTCACGCCAGATCCGAGCCACGATTCATTCGCGCCTCGATTCTCGACGCGCGCCACGCGCCCATGCCTGCTGCCCGCTGCCGGCCTGCCTCCTGCCTGCCTGCCTGCGCTCTGCCGCCGCCGCGCTCTGCCGCCGCCGCGCGCGCAGCTGCTCGCGGTGCCGGCGCGAGCTCGGGCTTGCGTCGCTGGGTTTGGATTTGGATTCTATCGTGGCGAGGAGTACGTATCCATGGAGTACTTCTCGGCCGAGGCGAGGTGCGCCGCGGCGGATCGAGTCTTGACCTCGCGGCCCGGACCGCCGGGGCGCCGCGCGCACGTGCCCGGAATTCCGGGGGATCGAAAGTGGGGCGGACTCGCCGCGCCGCCGCGCCGCGCCGACGGGTGCGGATCGCGGACTCTGCGCAGGGCAGGCACATCATCAGGCACCTCACTGTCACTCTGTCAGTGCAGGCAGTCGCCGTGGTGTCTGTCGTCAGCCGCAGCCGCTCGGGACGAGGAGCGCAGTGATCGACGAACATCACGACTTTGAGAAGATGCTATACAAGACCTACATCTAGTGAATAGAGAGCAGGGGGAGGCGGCCATGGCCCCGCCCCAGTCTTGTGGCGGCGACGGGAGATACCAGACCGCGGGACCAATCTCTATCAGGTCCCCAGGTGACGGACGATCGGGAGCCCGAGATCCGCCGGCGCCCAAACCCAGACCCGCAAGCCAAGGCACTGCAAGGCGAGCCAAGGCAAGACAAGGCAAGGCAAGCCGAGCCAAGCTAAGCTGAGCCGAGCCAAGCTAAGCTAAGCCGAGCCAAGCCAAGTCAGGCCAAGCCAAGCCGGAGTCGCAGGAAGAAAAATGGCGGATCCCAAGAGCCGCGAAGAGACCCTCCAAGAGTGCCAAAGGCGAACAGTGTACCATGGCGCGGCTAACTTTGCCATTGGCCTACTCGCCGGCATCCCGTACACCCTCGTGGTCTTCAGAGACCACGCGACGGAGTGGGCGCCCTCGGTCCAGGAGAGCATTGAAAAGTCTGGACTCATGGCGCTCGCCAGAAAGTCCACAGGAACCGAGCGCGCCTGGAAAATGGCGCACCTGGAGGGCCTTCTCAACGGCATGAGCATGCTGCTCGTCGCCAGCATTATGCCGGTGCTCCGCTCGCTCTCGGCCAAGGAACTGCGCGAGCTTACCGTAACCATGATGCTCACTGGCTACGGCAACAGCGTCGCTGCAGCCTTATGCGCCCAAATGTCTGTGCGCGGACTTGCTTCTGGAGGTTCCGTGGCGAACCGTGTTGCCAATGCGGGATTCACGGTCGCCGTCGTTACCATTGTGCGTGCCTTGTTTCTCATCATGAAGGGAACACGTTAACTCGAAATCTCTCTCTCTTTCTCCCGTTTCCCTCCTGAATGGAGCAAAACAAACATATTTTATCGTCTCGTCTAAAAAGCTCGTTTGGGAAAAGAATCTTTGTGCGCATGACGCGTGCTTGTATTGTCGTCATCTACTTATCGTCTGCCTTTCCATGCCAAAATATGCGGTCCATGCCAAAATGCAGATTTTAGGTTCTCTTTTTGAATGCCTTTCTGTTGGGCAGAAATGTGTACATCGCAAGAGCAGAGTCCACTGCGAAAGAATAAACGAATATAGAGAACATATTTAGGACGAGGTAAAGTAGCTTCGAAAGAGTGCCGAGGTCCGCAAGAGATCGAGACCGCCAGCATCCAGCAAAGTTTCATTAATGGCGTCCTCAGAAGCAAAAGCAATGGCTGCAGCTTCATCCTGTGGACGCGGACGATCTCTCTGCTCCCGTGCTGGCCGTGGTCTCGACGTCCTTGCGAGTACATGTGTTGGTTTAGGATGTCGATAAAGAGGTGCGTCCTTTGCAGGCCTTTCGCTTGCTGGATTGAGATGCCGCGAGGCTGCGAGACGCCGACTGTTTTCATTGAGAGCAGGTGCAAAGGTACAGTCGCGCACATCGATATCTTGGCGCTTGGACCTTTCGGCGTCCATGCGAGCTTGCCGCCGCGCGGCCCAAGCCGCACGATCGTCTGCGCTTCGCTGCTGCACAAGACGCTTGGACATGGGATTCATTTCTGGATGTGCTCGGACTTCTCGGACCTCTTCCTCTTCGAGCGCATGGCGCAGAGCCGCCACTCGTTTGTCTGCATCGAGTCTCCCTCGCATTTGTTTTTCTTCTTTATTTCTTTTCTTGATGTGGTTGTTGTACCTGTTATTATTGTAGTTGATGTTGTTGTTGTTGTTCCGCATTTCTTTTTTCCATTCGTCGTCATTCTTTTTCCTATCGTTGTTGTCAGAGTTGTTGCTTTGTCTGCTACAGCTCGACGCGCTTGCTGTACTTTTCGGGCTCTTGCTCACGGCGCTCGCCCCCTCGCCTACCAGGTCTCGCTCTTGCACTTGCTCTTGCTCTCGCAGCAGGTGTTCGCGCTCGGCACCAAAGTGGTCGCGCTTGAGCGCCTGCAGCAGGTCGTACGTGTTGGCCACCGAGGCCACGAGGTCCTCCATGGCGGCGGCCGCCTCCCTCTCCCTGCCCTCTTTTTTGCCTGATTGATCCCGCGCCCCAACCGACCGACCAATCGACCGGCCGCAAGGAAACGAGCTGCGCGCGCGCAGAGCAGCAGGCAAGCGAGCACAGGAACGCGGGTGGGGAAAAGGGGAAGGGAGCGCACGGCGCGGACGCCCGCGTTAGTAGACGCCGGCGACAATAGCAGAAAAGGACACGACCGTGGAAAGGAGACCAAAGGCGGTAATCGGTTTTGCCAACGGCCGCAACTTGGATTCGGACGTGGGCTTGATGAGCGCGGCAAAGCAAAGGCCCGGAATGGTCACCGCGAGCGAAACGGCAAAGGTTGACCCGACAAAGCTCATGACAAATCCGAGACTGCTCAGCACCATGGCCACCACCAGCGAGAGCACCGCGACCACAAAGCCGACGCTAAAGTCGAAACAACTAATTCCCGATCCAGACGCCGCCTCTGCAGCCACAGGGTTCGCAAACGAGGCCTGCGTTGCGCCCGTCAGAGCCAGGTACGGCGAGTAGCTCATGGGCATCGTCATGGTGCCCGCCTCGATCTGGCCCGTGGATAAGACATTGTGTCCGCGCGCCGCAGACGTTGGCGAGTCTCCGCCGTCAAACTCGTCCTCACCAACGCCCTTGAGCACCGCCACGAGCTCGACAATAATCGGAAACCGAATCACCGGGTAAGCGCAAACGCACTTGGCAATAATGCAGATTTGCGCCACCACATTCATGGTCGTGCCGCGCTCAAGCGAGCCCGTGGGCAAGTCCGTAATCGAGTGCCCAAAGGCAGCCACCATGAGCAAGCCGAGAACCAGCAAGAGCACCGCCATGATGCCAAACGTCCAGTTCACGACCCGCACGTAGTCGCGCTTGTGGCGCAACGTCTCGTAAATGGACGGGTACACGGCGTGGCCCGCAAAGAGCAAGAGGATGCCGCCGTAGCTCGCGCTAAAGTCAAGAGCCCGCGCCGGGAAAAAGGGCCACTCCGTGTACACGATGCCCGTCGTGGCCATGGTGCGCACGCTCTCAAAGGCCAGCACGCCGTACAGCACAAAGAAAATGGCAATGCCTGCCAGACTCATGTAGCTCAGGTGCACCGGGTTAATGAGCACGACCGTGGGGCCGATGATGGCCCACATGAGCAAGTTGCTCATGGAGTGCGACACGCCTGGGATCGCCAGCAGGGCTTCCTTGACGGCCACCACGCTCATGAGCATGTACGAGAAGAGCTCGAGGATCTGAAAGATGCGCAGGCTGGCCGCGGCCGCCACGGTGGCGCTCCGCACCGAAAAGGCGCGCCGCGCGGCCTGGTTGCCGATCTCCGCATAACTATGGATTCCCGGGAAGCGCTCGAGGACCTCGCCCAGCATGATGGCTGTCACCCAGCACACGCAAAAGGCAATGAGCGTGATGACCAGGCCGGACCACCCGTCGCGGCTCAGGTTATACCCAAAGCAGAGGATGCCAAAGCCGCAGTTGTAGTTGAGCGACGTAAAGAGCGCCATCTTGAACGAGAGGCCCTCCTTGTTGTCGGCGGCGTCCAGGAGCGCCTCGATGTCCACGTCCTCCTGCGAGTCCACGTCGCCCTCGCTCGCGGCTTCCCCGCTCAGCAGCGGCGCCCGCATCTGCTGCAGCCGCGCGTGCCGCGCGTCCGAGCCATCTCGCACGTCCGCGCTGCTCGCCCTCTCCCGCGAGGGGTCCGACAGCGTGCGCTCCATGCGCGCCATCTCCGCCTCGCTCCGCGCCCGCCGCTCCTCCTCTCCGCGCTGCCTGCGCGCTCCGCGTCTGCCCGCGCGTCCGTCTGCCCGCGCGTCCGTCTGCCCGCGCGTCCGTCTGCGCCTCTGTCTAGACAGTCTGCCTCTGCAGTGCCTGCCCTGCTCGCGCGAGTCCCGAGGCTCAAGCGCGCACGCCTCGGGGCTCTCTATCTTGCCTTGCCCTGCCTGGTCGCCTCGCTTGCTTGCTGCCAGCGCAGACAGTTATAACCCGACGGGTTAGTTGCAGTTGGCAGTGGCTGGCTCAAAGAGTAGTAGGCTATAGATAACCACCGACCGCCGCGGCAGCCCGATCGATCTTCTGTCGATGGGGTATCCATCCACCCATCCACCCATCCATCCATCCATCCATCCGCCATGGCCGTCCATCCCTCCGCGGCCGACGCGCCGCCGGCGCAGCACGGGAGGCGCGACGCTGCGGCGCGGCGCGGCGTGGCCGCGAGGCGTCGCTGGCGGCCGCGGGCAGGCAGGCCAGGGGGCAGGGCGGCCAAGGCCAGGCCAGGGAGAGGGGAAGCGCTTCCTCTCTCCGTCTCTCTGTCGGAAGAGTAGTATCTTTCCTTCTTTTCTTTCTTTCCACTCGTTTTCTTTCTTGGTCTCTCTCGTAACCATGGCACGAGGAGGAACTCACTCGACACCGGCGCAGCGGAAGTGAGGCGAGCGGACCACCACCGTCACCCGCGTCACCGCCGTCTGCGTCACCCGCGTCGCCGTCGTCGTCGTCGTGCTCGTCGTCGTCATGATGACCATGGCCGAAAGCGGCTCGCTGTTGCCTGCAACAAATGCAACAGCAACAACTGCAACCAGCTGCAGCGAGCGGTTCGCAGCTGCAGCTGGCCCCACCGTCGTGGATTTCTGCCTCGCACCGACAGCGACAGAGCCACCGCTGCAGCCACCGTGGCCACCGGGGGGCTCGGAGCGCAGAACGCAAAGGCCCCGCGCGACAGCTGAGCGTTCGGAGCGGGTGATGCGAAGCTGGAACAAGGCCAGAGCTTCCTGTCCTTTCAAACGCCGCGAGCTTCCAATCAATCGATGCCTCTGCAGCTGCAGCCCACGAGTGGCGGTGGTGGACGAGGCAGCGGCAGCGGCGTATACAAGGCGCGTGATCATAGAGTGAGTGTGCAAGGCGTCGACCACGTCTGGTGAAAGGTGTGTCTGTGTGGCATGCCCTGATCCGAAAGTCCTAACATAATTTTCGCTCATGCCATGCCAGAGGCGAAAAAAAACAACCGTAGTAGTACTACGTAACATAGTTTTCTTCTTTCATCTCTTTGAGTTCTCGTGCTCCGCCAACATGGAAAAGAAAACAACACCTTTCATGTTCAACAAAAATACACAAACACACACACACACACCCTTTCTCTCTCTTATTTTTTTATTCATCTCTTGGGGTAGTCCTGCAGTACGAGGTTCTCGAGATCGTACGGCATAATGTCGAGCCGCTTCCACACCTCGAGACGCGTGCGCAGCGGCTTGCACACGGCCCGCAAAAAGTGCTCGACTGTCTCGGCGTTGGCATCCATTTTCGTCTGCGCCAACCTTCTCAGGACCAAGACCACCATCTTCATTCGCGCCTCGGCAGCCGCGCGCGTGTTCAAGTCCATGCGCGCCGTCTTCGCTAGCGTCTCGAATTCAGACTCGAGAGCGGACCGCACCGAGGCCGCAGCGCCATCGCGACGCATCGCGGAAGCCGCCACGCCTTCCGGTCTGCAATTGTACGCTTCGGAGAAGCGATGCCAAATCACACCTGCCGTGAGACCCCGCACCTGAAAGAACTCCACGCCACCATCGTCCAGCATGGGCAGATTCACAACGTCATCGAGCGACTTCACCACGGGGATCTTGATCGTTCCCAAGAGATCCTCAAAATAGCTCTCATCCGGTACATGCGTGGCCCACACTGTCGCCATCCGAACCCTGGCCATGGGAACGACAAAATCTTCTTCCCCCTCTCGCATCCTCGTCAGCGGAAGCAAAACGCGCGAACAAAACGCCGACGTGTGCTGCGTATCGATTCGAAAGTTTACCTCCGAGGTAATCGCAAGTGTCTCCATGACATCCTTGCGCGAACTCGTCGTGGAAAGCGAAAAAGTCCGCAACGTGTCGCTAACGGTGTCCGACATCCAAAAATTCGTCACCGAGGCGCTCGAGTGGTCGTCCTCACCCGCGTCTGTTCGCAGAGGCGCAAGCCCTCGCGAACTGGGCAGAGTTGCCAAAAGATACCCGCGGAGCTGCATCTCATGTCGCGAATCGACCGCCAAATCATGCAAGAGATCCAATGCAAAAGCTGCCTCCTGCGGAGGCCATGTCGGGTCCGGAGCTCCGCGGAGCGCACCAGACTGTGCCGGATCTTGCAAGCACGCGAGCGCAAACTTTACAATCACGCGCTTCACGTCCACATGAAGCGCCGGGGTCGTGCGGGCCCACTCGCTCCGCAACAGCGCCAGCGCTTCCGGGAGCTGGATCTCCGTAAGAAGACGGAGAACTGCCTTGTGCACACCAACTCGTAGCATTTTCCGCCGTGTCTCGCCGAGGACGAGGCCCAAGATGCCCAAGAGCTTGGCCTCGCCCACATGTTGCCGCACCCCAGCAAGTGTCATTGCGGTACCATTTCCAAAGTCATTTTGCATCGCCTCGGGCGACAACAGATACACCAGGCAGGCAAACGGGTCGTGCGCCTCAAAAACGTTCTGGATGATGGTCTTCACGCTCCGCTGCGTCTCCACCGACACGTTTCCGCTTTCTCGCTTTTCCACGTCCGCTTGCTCGTAAAGCTTCATCAAACACGTCATGGCCGCTTGGGTTTCAAGCGCAGGGTTTGCCAGCCATTGCTTGAGCGCCTCCGTCCGCTGCTCAGACGCCAGCTCCCCATTGGAGAAATCGGCCCAGCTCTGCTCCGCCACACGACGCGCCACCACGTTCGGAAGACGATCGATCCGCAAAGTCGAAAAATCCCACACGCGGAGACCTCCCATTTGCCGCAACAAATCCTCCCGTTCCTCGTCATCGCGGGCCTGTTCGAGCTTGCGCAAGCGCTTCTCGTCCTGAAAAAATCTGCCCGCAAAGTTCTCGTAAGTCCCGCGCTCTGGCGCAACATAGACAGCGACCTGATCCTGCCTCTGACGAAAGAGTACTTGTTCCACCGCCTCCATGTAGATTGCGCTTTCGTCCATTTCCAAGAGGGCGCGCGCTCGGTCCACCTTGGCCGACACGTCCGCATGGCCCCGCTGCCGCGGCAAACATACCTCGTCGTGCGTGCAACAGCGCATCACTGCCACAAAGAGACCCAATGTGTGCTCCTTTGATTCGGGAGCCGTCTCACGAAGACGAGCTTCCAGGGCCTCACCCAGCTTGAGCACGCCCTTTCTCTCATCTTGCCGGCGCTGCCACGCAAGAACGGCGCGTTTGCAAGAGGCCTCGTCATACATAGGCGTAGAGAGTCCTTGCACGAACCCCACACTCGGCTTTGCTGTCGCTACCCCGACCAGAGCAAGGCGTTCTCGCGCTGCACGCAACGTAGGGAAAGCAGCGCAAACACGCGAGGCTACGCAGTTCTCTGAGACCCCATATTCCGCGACGCTGCTCTTCTCAAGCATGTCCAGAAAGTCGCCAACGGTGCTCAAATTGCAAAGGGCATTGCGACCTAAACACGCCTCGTTAACAAGGTCTGTAATCGTCTCGAATATGCCCGGCGTGGCTGGCCAGTATTGGCCAAGCGAACGCACAAGCTGCGTGATGCGCGACAAACTCGACGCAAAATGCGCGCCAAGACCGAACGGCTGATCCAGATCCACGGCCTCGTAGCCGGAAGAGACCACCGCAATCATGTCCAGCGCGCTCACTTGGGGCGAGATGATCTCGCCTCGATCGACGCGCTCTTCCTTCTTGCAAAAATGCAAAGTCCGGGCCTTGTCCACGGCACTCGACGGCAGCCCGGCTGTTCCTAAAAGTGGAACCACTTCGCCGTCAAAGTTGACGACTCGCCTCAAATCATCGCTGTCGACGGATGCGTGCGCCAACACGAGCTGTTCGCGGGCGCGTGCCCCCGTCTGCACGGATTCCATGACCAAGAGCGATTTGGCTGCCGTCGCGTACCAGGCCTTGCGCGTCTCTAGAGAAGCCTCCCTGGCTTGCATATCTACGTCACCCGGTCCTGATTGCGTCATCAGCCAGGAACACGTCACATCCATGACGAGATTCAGCATGACACGCAAACACCGGGACGCCGCGTCCATCAGTCGCGCGTCCATGTTCGTTGCTGCCACCGTATCTTGTGTCAATTGACCCAGAGCGGAGAGCACGACTTGCACGCTTTTGGCGGCGGGACCTTCGCGAGCAAATCCCGCCACAGTTGCGCTGTCTTCCGTATCCATCGCTACGGATGACGCTTCCTGGCGCGATGCAATAAGCCGCGCGGCCGCATCCGTCACATAATCTTCGCACAGGAACAAATGAACCATTTTGGGCCATCGCCGCGACAGCGCCTCAAGACCTTGTACGCGGTTCGGTCCCTGCTCGTTTCTGATGCTGCGTACAAAATCGGAAAAAACGCGGCTCGCCACGGTACGCGACTTGCGAGCGCACGCGCGATCGAGCTGGTCCATGTAAGCCGATAGTCTCCCATTGCCAGATTCGTTAAAGGTGCTTTGCCGTCGCAAATCCCGCCACTCCTCGGCAAAGGCCTCATCTCGGGGGTGTGCGCGCTCTCTGAGCGCAAGCTTGAGCTCATTCATCTCCCGTGCCGTCAGCGTTTCAAGCTTGGGGATCAAGTCGACCTGGACAGCGTGAATCATCCGGTCTAGAATGTCAATCCTCCCACTTTGCAACGCGGGCTGTCGGCTAACGGTTCGCGTCATGTACGAGAACAGAAACTGCTCACGACAGCCTACGGCCTCAATGACGACGTCGCCAATTTGAGGGAATACAGACTCCACGTCCATCCAGGCTTGGGCACGAATGACAATGGTCAAGAGCTTCCTCAGGGATTCATCGATGGCCTTCACGTCGCCCTTGGCAGCTTCCACAGCCAGATTCGTTACAATATCGCCGAGCTTGGCACTTCCACGCGGCCCGCTTGGCTGCAAAAGGTCCACAAGCAGCGTCCCCAGAATGCGCGCAGAGGCACCATCCTTGGCCGCAAATGGAGGCCGCCAAGACGCAACCGTTCCAAGTCTAGTCTCTGCAATGTCCGGGCCTTGCGCTTTGCGAGCAAAGAGGAGGCTCACCAAAGACTCCCACTGCTGAAGAAGGGTCCTTTGCAGCTCCTTGGCGTCCTGCACAGAATAAGAGGCCTGCACAAACTCGGACGTGACCTCATCCCACGTGTACTTGGTATTGCCCGCGTCAAGCTCGCTGTCAAACGCCGAATGCAAAGCATATTTGCGCCAGTTTGTCACCGCCACGTCAAGAGCTTTGATGCTTGCTTCCTCACGCAGTTTAGCGGCCACACGCGATTCCGTAGACGTGCCAAGCGAGGTGCGCAAGTCTGTGGATCGACCGAGGTACTTTGCCAATTCTTTGCTTTGAAGGTTCATTCGAGGCACCATGAGGAACTCGAGACTCTCCAGATACTGGCCAAGCCACACCTCGTACATTGCATTCACGATTGCCTGACGCTGCTTCGTCTCCTTGTCGCCCAAAGTGCCGGCCCAGCTCACCATATATTCGGCGGTTGTCTCGGAGACTGCCAAGAGCCGGGTTCTCTCTTCATAGAGTGAATGCGAGTATTGCGCCTGCTTCTGCCGCGTGGGACGTGCATTGCGCCTGGCTGGCGAATTTTCCTTACGCCTTGTCGACAGATACAATGGAATCCAACGCGTCATGCTTTCAGTCACGAGACTTTTCAGCTCGCTCGTATCCTCTACAAAGCGCGCATGCATGCATGCCGCCCCGACGATTGCAATGCCCGCCGAAGCACAGCGTCTCGCTACTTCATCCCGACTGTCACAGTCTCCGGCGCGCTCGTACAAGACACGCGCAAGCGTAACGAGGACGCCGTACCAAATCTCGCCAAAGACTGCCCGAATGGACTCCTGCCCAAGCGCGGTGCCAATTTCCTTGACTGCGCGCAAAAGCTGAGCCAAATAAAGGTTGCGCTTGCTAAAGTGAGCTTTCTCTCTTTCCGCTTTCTCCTGCCAACCCTGACGTGACATGTCATCAAGGGGGAGACGAAGCGCGAACCCCCACGCAAAAGGCTCCTCCGAAGAATTTGGTGCGCTCTCCAGCGTGAGACTCGAACCACACTTGAGGCACGCGACGATCTCGTCTCCACACCACTGGAGCAATCGCTTGCCCTGCGTTTTCGCATCTCCTCCCGATGCGTGGCGCGCATCGTGCTCAAACCTGCCCGTCCGAAGCCTTTGAACAATTGCCCCCTTGACCTGCTCAAAGAGATCCTCCTTGCACGCGGATACAATCACCGGCGCCGCACCGCCGCCTTCGCGCTCAAGATCCTCCAAATTCTCGGTGCAGGAAAGGAGGGCATCAACAAGGTCCTGAAGTGGAGTTGCACCAAGGAGTCGGGGCGCCATTCGCGCCAATGAGCCCGAAAATTGGATCTTGAGGGCATGCTGAGCAAAGCGCGACATCTCCTCCGGGCTTCGTGTATTGAGCATCTCTACCACGCGGTCTCTGTGTTCCCATTGCACGGCCATCTCCCTGGGGTATAATGGGGGGAATTCCTGCAACAGCGAAAACAACTTGCTCGCGTCGCGAGCAGAAGGTGCTTTCCAGGACTCCATAACGATTGACCAGGCAAAGTGCACGTAGAACACACCAAGAACACGGTTTGCCCCACCTTGTGCGACTTCGGATTTCAACGACTCTTCATAGGCTGCCACGAGCGCGTCCCCGTAGCGATCCCAAAATCGCTTCATGGGCAATTCGGCGTGGGTGATCTTAAGGTCACGTGCGTTACCTCCGTCGTCAGGATTCGTGAAAAAGATCTTCCACTGGGCAAGAAACTTGTCGACCCTGGCCAGGACCATGCGGGCGGCCACATCGGGTCCCGCCATGACAAGAGCCTTCTTGGCCAAAGCTGGAGCGCGAAGGTGCAAATTCTCGTAGAGAGCCTCGGCAATCGCGGGCTTTGGCCGGGCCTGCAAAACCCGCTCTGCTCGCAGTTGAAGCTCTTTCGGACTGCGCGACGACTCGACCATCGCTACGAGCTCCTCATCAGTCAGGGCCGAGCACTGCACCGCAGAACGCATCGCGAGAGCGCGAAGCGATTCGCCAGCTTCGTTTACGGCGTAGCGCAAGAGCTCTGCGCCGCGGGGCCCAAGCACAGGGGCGGCGAGAAGTGCCATCTCGGCAATGTCCCGTCTCGACGTCATACGCATCGGACTCGCGTCCGCGTACAGCACCCGAACAAAGTCTTCGTCGTCCTCTGTCGTCAAATGCATTTCGGCGTCTCCGTCTCCGTCTTTGTCGCCATCCGTAGGGTTCGAGGCTTCGTCCGTCGTCTTGAACGTGAGCAAATCTCGCGTCAGTGTTGCGAGCGCCTCGAGCCGCGCCTCGTCGCCTTCGCGATGCGCCTCCCGGATCACCCGAGGAAGCACGCTCGCTCGCGTCTTCTTGGGCATCTCCGCCATGACGTTGACCACCTCTTCCGCGCTTGGGACCGTGTTTTCCCGCGCGAACAGCGCGCACAGCCGCTCCTTTTTCGCATCGTCCCCCGCGAACCCGCCCACCAGTGTTGCCGCCGCCACTGCTGCTGCTGCTGCTGACGCTGACATGCTGCCTCAAAACTCGCGGTTTTCTTCAAGTCCTGCTGCCGGTGTTTGGGATTTGCACAACAAACAGCCTTGGGTGCCACGAAGACTGAAAGATCCCTTTTTTCTGTCTTTTCTCGAACTCACAGTCAACTCAACCCAATTTTGCACTTGTAGTAAGAAAAATTAAGGTTCTCTACGAGATCCGAGGCGGTTCTGCGCTGGATCTTCGGACGGTTCCTGCCAACCCTCGCGCGCACGATCGCGTTTCGTACCGCGATCCTCGGCCAGCTGCAGCTGGCAGTGGCCATGGTGGCTGGCTGGCTGGTCGCTCGAGGTTCCTGGCCTGCTCCGCTCGGCTGGCCTGCACGGACGCTGGGGCTGCGGCCAAAAAAAATGAAAGGGGAAAGAAGACGCCCACCCAGGAGTTGAACCTGGACTTCGACTGTTCATAGAGAATTTCCAATCTTCGATCGTACATTTAGTACGACCAACTTGTGCTCCCTTTCGGGTGCGTAAAAGTCGACGGCCACCTCGGCCCGTGAACGAGTTCGAAATCGGATCGAGGTAAACTCCTTTATAAGGACCGGGCTTCGCGCTCACCATTTCCAATGTATCCAATGTATATAGGCAATTGCAATGCATCACTGCACCAGTCTTTTTGTTCGTGCGATGTCAAAGGTTGACCCCATGACTTTCTCAAAAAATTCAGAAATTTACTTGTCATGGGTTGTCGGTTCGATTCCGGCTCGCGCGGTTATTTTTGGTCGTCCTTTTTTTTTTTGGAAGGGGATTACTGGAAGGCCCAATAGCGCAAAAGCTCCACTTTTTTTTTTGAAGGGGATTAGGGTGAGGCCCAATGGCGCAAAAGCTTGGAAGAGACGAGGTCAGCATAGGTGCGTGATGATCGTTTCATTTGAGATCGGAGGAACTCTGAAAGGGACTAAAAGGCTGTACTAAGACCCTCGAGAATCTCTTGACGTCTAGACCGCATAATGCTCCCTCAAGATTAGGATAGTTTTTTTGTTTTTTTGGGCAAGTTCACACAATCAAAATACAAGACTCCGTTTACTGGGTGTCACATCAGGGAAGTAAACCCAAGAGCGCGGGCCAAATCAGACCATGAAGCACAATTACTCCCGCGCCCAAAGCAGTCGCGGTCTGCGCATTTGCTAAAACAGACATGCTTCGAAAAACGACGAGAGCGATGCAAGCGCTACTAGAAAGCAGTACACTGAGTTTGCAAAGCACCAGGAATACGCCGCCGCCCGATGTCGGCGTTAAACCAAGAAGTAGACAATGCGAAAATACACCATAGCCGCACACGCAAAACAACTGATCCAGGCGAAGCGGTCTCAGATACACGTGTCGTCCCTTGTCACCATCATCGTCGTGGTCGTTAACAGCCACGTCATCACCGCCATGATTTGCTTCACGCTGGCCCTCGTCCAGGGCTGCCCCGCCTTGCTCCTCATCGAGCTTCTGCGATGCAGGATCGACACCCAAACCACCGGAGATGATTCTATACTCGTGCAAAATGCGCCTCGACGCAAGATAGAGGCCTCCTGACAGGCCCACCCAGTAGAATATTGCCACAAGGATACCGCTGAGGACAGAAAACCCGGCGGCTTGCAAAAGGAGGGCCTTTGTCGCTGTCAGCACGATCGGGCCGTAGAGGTCCGGATCTGCAATGAGGGCGACGGTCGGCCTGTGCATGGGCACCAGCGAGTGTACGAGCCGCCGGAGGACAACCTTGGTCTCCACATTCTCCAAGTACGGCTTGGCCATTTCCATCAGAATTGCCAACTCCTGCCGCGCCAAGATCTCTACTCCGACGCCCTCGTCCTTGTCCAGCCGGTGGCGCGCGAGGGCGCCGCTGCCGCCGCTTGCCTCCATCTCGTCTTGCACGCCGCCCTCCGCGCCGTGTTCTGACGTGCTCGAGCGTCTCTTCTGGGTCGTCATGGAGTCCCGCTCTGCCCTCGCCCGTATCTCGTCCCGCTCCTTGCCGCGCCGCTTCCGCGCGCCGCCTCTCTCCGGCTACGCGCACGCGTCGCGCTCTCGTTCTGCTCTGCCAATGCGTCGATCAGAAACGGTTTATCGAGGCCTCTTTTTATTTGATTTTCATTTTTTTGTCTGGCAGTGGGTTGCGCCTGGGTATAGTAGTGGGCGCGACTTGACTGTGAGAGGCCCGAATCGAAACAAAGGAGAAACCCAACCACCGCAACGCGGACCGACGCGGACGACGCAGATCGGAGACAGGAGACGAGCGTGCGAGGCAAGCTCGTGACAGGGTCTGCGCTGCGCGTAAAGCCCGGCTGTCTTCGAAGGAGCCCCGCGCCGCGCTCGACCTCCGGACACGAGTCTGAAGCGAGCGTCAACTCAACCACCGCCTCCTTTCGACACACAGACAAACCACGAGACCATGGGCATCAAGCAGCTCATGAAGCTGCTGGACGAGGAGGCGCCAGGATGCTACAAGGAGACGGAAAAGACCAGCTACATGGGCCGCACCGTGGCGATTGATGCCTCAATGCAAATGTACGCCTTTCTCGTCATGGTGCGCACAGCGGGTGCAGGAGGGGCGCCCGCGCAGCACCTCATGAACGAGGCCGGCGAGGTAACCTCACACATAAGCGGGTTCTTTTACAGAACCATCAACCTCTTACAAAAGGGTCTCAAGCCCGTATTCGTCTTTGACGGCAAGGCGCCCGAGCTCAAGAGCGACGAGATTTCCAAGCGCAAGGAAGCCAAGGCCAAGGCCGAGGCTGATCTGCAAAAGGCCCAAGAGGCGCACCGCGACGCCGAGGATCAGGAAAAGGCCCAAGAAGAAATCGAAAAGGCCTCGAAACGAACAACTCGCGTTACGCGCGAGCACAATGAGGACGTCCAAAAGCTATTGCGCCTCATGGGCCTGCCCATTGTTCTTGCACCTGGCGAGGCCGAGGCGCAGTGCGCCGAGCTTTGCGCAAAGGGCAAGGTCTTCGCCGCCGCCACCGAAGACATGGATGCCCTTACATTTGGCGCGCCCATTCTCTTGCGCCGCCTCACGCTTCCTGACTCGCAAAACCAGCCTGTTGTCGAGATCCACCTCGACAAGGTTCTCGCGCAACTCGAGCTCACCATGGACCAGTTCATTGACCTCTGTATCCTCTGCGGCTGCGACTATTGCTCCAGCATCAAGGGCATTGGCCCCAAAAAGGCGCTAAAGTACATTCGCGAAAACAAGACACTCGAAAAGGTCCTCGAGGTCGTGGGCAAGGAAGCCAAGTACGACATTCCGACTTCGCTCACCGAAAATCTCGATCGCATTCGCGAGATCTTCCGCACGCCAGCAGTTCACGACGGGAAAGACCTTGACTTCAAGTTTGAGGCTGTCCAAAAGGAAGAACTTCTCAAATTCCTTGTCGAGTCCAAGGGCTTTGACGAAAAGCGCGTCAAGGCTGCGCTCGAGCGACTCGAAAAGAGCAAGGCACAGACGTCACAGTCTCGACTCGAGACGTTTTTCAAGCCCAAGCCGGGCGCTGCCGGCGCTTCGTCTTCTGTAGGCTTCAAGCGCAAGGCAGGGGCGCAGCGTGGCAAAGGAGTCAAGCGGGGTCGTGGCCGCGGAAGGCGCTAAATTTTTATCTTTTCTTGTTCGAAACTACATTGCGAAACTAAATCAATCAGAAAAGTTGACTGACGAGGGCCGTAAGACGCTGCGACGGACGCCTTGGAGGTAAGAAAGTGATTGAGCTTCGTCGGAGAAGTCAGTCTTGTCTCGGAAGAGCTTTTGCTCCAACAAGTCACTCACTCAGTACTTCAGTTTGTTCATTGTTCGGCAATGTAAGACGAGATGTTTTGGTCAACCGGAAATTTCGGGTAGTGGGACTACTACCCGAACCTGCCGCCCATCGGGGAAAATGATTTGCCGAGAATTTCGGGTAGTAGCGCCACTACCCGAAATTTAGCCAGGCCTACCAGGGTAGTATACACTGCAATCACGGAGCTTGCGCTTGCGCTTGCGCTTGCGCTCGCGCATCCCGCACGCGCACGCGGCTCGAGACAAAAGCACGACACCGCCAGTGCCGGGACGTGCGGGCGTTAGCGGCCTTAGTTGCTGTGAACCAGCTCCGCGACAAGGCATCGCAGCTGCGCTGTCACGAGGAAAGCAAAACGATGAGGCAAGACAAACTCGAGCCGGGCGCGGGACCGCCCACAACAGACGTGGAGCGAGCCGTCGCTGCCGAGGTGGAGCGCGTAAGGGCAAGCTACGCTCTACGCAAACCCAAGTGGATCGTCTATCCCTCGAATAAAATCATTCGGACGTGGGACGGCATCATGTTGCTCAACCTCTTTATTCTTTCGTTCACTCTGCCTTATCAAATCGGCGTGAGCGGCGGCTACTATCTTTTGGTCAACAACGTCTGGCTGGCCATCAACCTCGTCATGAACACCATTTTCTTCATTGATACGTTTTTGTACTTTTTCAGATCCTTCCATGACGCCAATGGGCACCTTCTCCTGGACCTCAAGGAAATCCAGCGGCGCTATCTGCGAGGCATGTTCGTGCTCAACCTCATTTCCTGTTTCCCCAGCACTGTCGTCTTCGCCGCCTACGGTCGCAACGTCGGTGATGGCACAAATCGTGCCGATATCCGGCAGGAGTGGATCATTCTTCTCAAGATTATTGAGATGCTTAAATTTGCGCGTCTCGCGCGCGCTTCGACAATCCTCAACACCTCCGAGCTCGTTGCCAATGTTCGTGTTCATGTCAAATCCAGCTATCTGCAGCTCCTCTGGTTTGTCTTTGTGCTCGCGCTCGTGAGTCATTGGCTCGCCTGCTTTTGGGTCTTTATTGCGCTTGCCCAAGCAGGAGGCTTCGGCGACGCCCTGGCGGAGACGGACAATTGGATCAGCGCATACGTCGACCAGAATGCAGGCTCCACAGGTCTCGACCCTATCGGGTGGCAGAATAGCTTTGATCGCTACGTTCTCGCCCTCTTTTGGTCCATTCAGACGCTCACCAGTATTGGCTACGGCACCCTCTCCCCATACACGCCTCTCGAGTGGTGGGTCGCCTCGATTCTCATGCTTCTTGCGGGCATCTGCTGGGCCTACGTGGTTGGTAGCACCGTCACAATTGCTTCCTCGCTCAATGCAGAGCACGAGGCATTCCGCACTCGCATGGATGCCGCAAACACCTTGATTGCCCAATTTCCGGCGCGCGCTAGCGTCGCACCAGCGCAGGCGGTCCAGGATCACGATTCCATCGCTGGCGACAAGACCTCGGTTCAGCCCAACAGTGGCACGGATCACGATCATCGCGTTCTCGCGGAGCGCATTCGAGACTACATTCGCATCAAAAACCTTCGCGGAAATGGAGGAAAGGACTCTGCGCAGAGTACCATGGAGGAGGCCTTTTCCATTCTTGGAGCGCTGCCCCCCGAGCTTCGACGCTCCTCTGCGCTCATGCTTGTCGACAGCTCCATTTGCTGCGTGCCTTACATGCGTCTTGTGACGCATTCGACGTTGCTCTCTGTGGCCGATGCCTGTGAGTTCCTCGACTTTTCGCCGGGTGAGAGCATGCGTCTACACGCTGACGCGGAAGACACGCGTGGTCTCTTTGTCTTGCGTTTGGGAACTGCGATTCACGCCGAGTATTCGCAAGAAAAGGGTCGGATTTCTGCCATACGCATGCTCACAACAGGCTCGGTCATCGGCGCCGGCCAGGTTTTGCTCGAGCAAGGCCATCCGGCCCTTGTCGATCTTGTCAGCGTCGGTTTCCTCACCTTTACGGAGATGGTCTTTGTTCCTCGTCACATTGTGCTTTTGGCTCTCGACCGCTCTCTGAGTGCCTGGAAGCAATCTGCGCGATGGCTCTATCTTCGCGAGGCCCTTCGCGCCTTGCCTCAACTCCAGCTTTCATCGCCGCTCGGCAAATCTTCCTGATTAAAATTTGTACTTTATCACCCTCTTTGCTCCTTTCTTGGTTGGCCACGGACGAACAGAAGCGTTGTGCCTGCAAGCAGCCAGAGCCTTTGCAATCACCACACCCAAGCTCTTCATGCTCGTCTTCTCTTCTACGGTGATGACCTTATCATTACGCGGCTGCCAGCTCTGGTGTCAATGGTGGCTGGCCGGTCACCATTTTCTTCACCGCCAATCGCCAGAGACTGCAGCACGCTGCCGCGCCGCAGCTGGCAGCTGGCATTTACTCCCAAGATCGCTTTGTGCTTCGCCCTCACCTTTTTTCACGGTGAGTGGCCGCAAGGCTGCAGCTTGTGCACGCCAGTGGCGACGTCTCTGCCGGACCTATGCCTCCGCCAAATTCTCCCCCCTCCTTCTTTCTCTCACCACACTGTACCTCTTTGCCTCAGTAATAGTTCCTCTTAACTCCACTGAGCAAAAAAACCTGCAATGCAGGATAGCTCAGAGAACTCTCCACTATGAAATAAAGTCACAGTGTAGAACAGAGGGCTCATGCTGCCTTTTCAGCGCCGCGTGAAAGTCTCAACTTCGCGCAGTGCAGACCCTTCAACTCGAGCCGGCGTGACTCGGCCGCGCCGCGTCGCTCCCGCGCTCGCGCTCGCTACCGCCCGCCCGCGCGCCCGCACGCGTACCGCGCCACGCCGCGCCCCGCGCCCGCGCCCCGCCCCGGCGGCGCCTTCTTCTTCTTCTTCTTCTTCTTCTTCATCGAGCCGCACTTGGACCGTGCCCGCGCCCCGCGGCGCGCACGAGAATAAGGACAAGATGGCGGAGCAGGAGAGCAACAGTATCCGCGGCGTGCAAGAATGGTTTCGCTCCGCCGACATGGAGTACATTAACGTGGTGCTCCAAGAGGACTGCGCGCACCGCGTGCTGTCCCAGGTAGGCCGCATGGGCGCCGTGCAGTTCACCGACTTGAACGCCGACAAGACCGTCTTCCAGCGGCGCTACGTGAACGAAGTGCAGCGCTGCGACCAGGTCGAGCGCAAGCTCCGGTACCTGGAGGAGCAGCTTAACCGCTTCAACATCCCCGCCATCGGCAGCCCCAGCGTCGACGCCTTCCTCGACCGGCTCGATCAACGCCAGGGCACCGACAACGAGGTCTCGCGCCAGCAGGTCAACTACATGGACAACCTCGAGAACCACGTCGACGAGAAGGAGTCGGAGCTCGTCCAGCTGAACATGTACAACTCGACGCTGAGCAACGACTACTTTGCCCAGATCGAGCTGCGCCACGTCCTGCAGCAGGCCAAGACCTACGCTCAGGAGAACGTCACGGACGCCACCTTTGACGCGCAGAGCGTCGAGGTCTCGGGCAGCGGCGATGTCGAGGGTGGCGCCACCTACGACAACGCTCTGCGCTTCCGCTTCATCTCGGGTGTCGTGACGCGCGAGAACCGCAACCGCTTCGAGCGCATGGTCTTCCGCAGCACGCGCGGAAACTGCCTCATGCGCTTTTACGACATTGATGACGACACCATCAAGAACGTTGAGACCGGTGAGACTCTCATGAAGGACGTCTTTATCGTCTTTTTCCAGGCTCCCTACATTGAGCAAAAGATCCGCCGCATTTGTGACGCCTTTGAGGCCCGCCTCTACCAGATCCCGGATCTAAGCAACGTTGCTGCCATCGAGGATCGCCTCCGCGAGGTCCACGAGGACATCAACGATCGCCAGCGCGTTCTCCAAAAGAATGAGACTGACATCAAGTCTCTTCTTTCCGAGGTTGCCCAATACCTCGAGGTCTGGAAGTGGATTGCCATGCGCGAAAAGTCCATCTACCACACGATGAACCACTTTGCCGATGACGTGTCGGGCGTTCTCCGCGGTGAGGGCTGGGTGATTGCTACCAAGCGCGAAGAAGTCGCCGATATGATCGCGCGTGCCCATGCCGAGTCTGGTACCTCCAACGTCATGCCCAGCTCGGTCAACGCCGTGCCCCAGTCCGAGTGGCCCTCGACGCCGCCCACCTTTTTCCGCACCAACAAATTCACGCGTGTCTTTCAGGTCATCGTCGACACGTACGGTGTGCCCCGCTACCATGAGGCCAACCCGGCCCTCACGACGGTCATCACCTTTCCCTTCTTCTTTGGCGTCATGTTTGGTGACATCGGTCATGGCCTCCTCTTGACCATCTTTGCGCTTTACATTGTCTTCAAGGAGAAGGACTTTGAGAAGCTCAAGGGCCAGAACGAGCTCGGCGACATGGTCTTCGGCGGTCGCTATGTCATTGTTCTCATGGGCTTCTTCGCCACGTACTGCGGTTTCATCTACAACGATTGGTTTGCCATGGGTTTGCGTCTGTGGCCCAGCAAGTGGATCGTCGACGAGACGGCTCACGGCGATACCATCCACTTTAATCCTGATCCGGATTGGACCTACCCGCTCGGTGTCGACCCCACGTGGCATCGCGCCGACAACGACTTGCTCTTTTTTAACTCGCTCAAGATGAAGATGGCCGTCATCTTTGGTGTCACGCACATGATGATGGGTCTCTTCCACCGTCTTCTCAATGCGCTGTACTTTCAGGATCGCGGACTCTTGCACAACCTGGACCTTTGGTTCGAGGCCGTTCCCATGATTATCTTCATGGGCGCTCTCTTTGGCTACATGTGCTTTCTCATCCTGTACAAGTGGTCCCTTGGCTGGCTCGAGTCGGACTGCGGTCGTGACAACTGCACGAACCCCCCGGCACTTCTCTCGACTCTCATCAACATTGCGCTTCAGCCTGGCAGCGTTCCTATCGAGGAGTCGCTCTACAGCGGCCAGGGCACCGTGCAGGCCATTCTCCTTTTGCTTGCGGTCATCAACGTCCCCCTCATGCTGATTCCCAAGCCTTACTTCCTCATCAAGCGCATGAAGAACGAGCACCATCACGGTGACGCTCACCACGGCGCCAACGGATCGAGCAGCGGCGTCCAGGACTCGCAGGCTCACCTCGACGAAGGCAACGAGCTCATGCTTGGCGACGATGGCCACGGTGACAGCACCACCCTCTCGCCTGCGGCGCCGCCCCACGGTGAAGAGGAGGAGGAGCACTCTGCTGGCGACATCTGGATCCACCAGGCCATCGAGACGATTGAGTTTACCCTCGGCTGCATCTCCAACACGGCCTCCTATCTGCGTCTCTGGGCTCTTTCGCTTGCCCACTCTCAGCTCGCTTCCGTCTTCCTCGAGAAGGCCCTTCTCGACTACCTTCCGGACGACTCGGCCATGGGCGTTATCCTCGCCTTTGCTGGTTACGCCATCTTTGCTGCCATCACCTTTGCCGTTCTCATGTGCATGGATAACCTCGAGTGCTTCCTGCACAGTCTGCGTCTTGCTTGGGTCGAGTTCCAGAACAAGTTCTACAAGGGTGACGGTGTTGCCTTTGCTCCCCTCGACTTTCGCGCCTCTCTCGTCGCGGGTCTGCCGGTTGCGTAAGCAAACATTCCTCTTTGAAGGCCTAGGCCTAGACCTAGTTGTTGTCTGCAACACTTTCTTATCATTCATTTCACTTTCTTTTATTTCTTCTCCTTTTTTGCTTTTTTCGCCCTGTCAAAAGAAAGATTCGTGAGCATTGTGTGCAAATGCAGGCAGACTCGAGGAGAGAGAATGCGTTCTCTGATCCGCGTATACGCTCAAAGTCGTGTCAATCGAAGATTCAAGAAATCGCTTGACACTAGTTTTTCTTTTTCAAGGATGTATACTTTGACCGATGACCAGTAACCTGACAGGGTTGGTTCAACGCGCAACACAAGCCGCCGCAAAAGCAACTTCTTTTCCCTCACACACCAAAATCAATGCTTGACTGACTGTGAGCGAGCGTGCTATCGGTAGTAGATAGCCCGAGCCCGAGTTGGAGTAACCGGTAAAGGCAAGCAAGCAAGCAAGCAAGTTTCCGAAAAAAAATTAACAAGTCAAATCCATTTGCACGGTCAACGTGGTCGCATTCACAGATTGCAAAGACCTGCGAGGAGAGGGCGAAGGCCGCGCGGCTGGGCGCATACGCGAGAGGCGGTGGGTTATTTGTTGCACCAGTCCCTACGCCACCAACCATGAGCTCCCCAAGCCAGCAGTACCACGCCGTCGGCTCTGGAGCCAGCGGCGACAATATGCTCGCCATGATGCACCACGAGGACGACGACGACGAGTACGACGACGAGGAGGACGACGAGGGGGACTTGGAGAGGGATGCGGACGGGCTCGAAGGGACTGGGGACGAAGAAGTCGAGGCCGCAAACTTGAATGGCCGCGCGGACGGCGGTCGCAAGAAGCAGGACGGACGAAAGAGCAAGCGCCCCTCGAACCGGCCGCGGTCCGCCTCGAGCACAACCTACGAGGTGCACCGGCTCGATGAAAGTAAAAAAATGAAGCAAATGGACATTATGGTCACGGGCGACCGCATGCCCACCGAGGTAAATCACCGGCGCTGGATTGTTATTGGTCTCTTTGCGCTCTTTGGCGTCATCCTCACCGTTGTGGTCATTCTCGAGGTTACCCTGCACGGCGCCAAGGATGATCTTGTCTCTATTATGGAGCGAGATGCGACGCGGCGCGATGTCTACCTGATCCACTTTAGCGCTGCGGGCCGTCGCGTCACATGGGCGGACACGGATATTATTGAGAGCATTGGCATGGCGCAGACCCTTGTACAGCGTCTGGGTAGCGTCCCGTTCAGCGACTTTAGCATTGAAATGTACAAGCGCGAACTCACCCACGACGTCGAGATCGCCGTCGTGGAGGAGGATAATGACAAGATCGATACCGACATTGTTTGCACCAACGAGGCCATTCAGACCTTGACCAAGGTGGGCATCAAGCGTTGCTCGCCGCGCGCAAAGGTCAGCGCACTGAAGGAGGCTGTCACGTGCGACTACAGTGCGAGCGGTCGCATGATCTCTTTTTGGCAAAAGAGCCTCAAAGACCTCGGTGTTCGCGAGGGCCTCAATTCGCGCTGCTGCGACCATGATCAGGTCGCCGATAATGTGTCGAATGAGCTCGAGCTCTGCCGCGCTTCAATACCAAGCGATTCCGACCCTGCCGCCACGCTCGTCTTTCGCTACTACACGAAGCCAAAAGACTCCAAGACGTGCCACGTGACCATGTGCGGGTGTGAGTGCATCTCTGATTCTGTGTGTCCGACGATTCCCGCGGATATGCTCAAAGACAACAAGCTTTGCAAGACGGTGCTCGATCTAAAAACGACGAATTCGATCAAATGCGTCGACGTGCCGAAGATTGCCCAAAATTACGCGTCTGCGCTTCAGTCGGCGGGCATCACCATGGAGGGCAACCCTCGATGCTACGGGCGCTCCGTGCATGCTTAGACCTTTTGTTCTTTTTCTTTTCTTTTTTCTTTCCTTTTTACTGCTTGAAGCCACTGTCATCATGAACTCATTTTACTAAGCATTTCGCCCATTGCTAATAAGTATATACTCCTCGACAGTCGTCGAGCGGGACCATGAACTCATTTGGCTAACCATTTCCGCTCATTCCACTCCCCAATATAATTCCTCGTCCCTCTCTCTCTCTCTCTCTCTCTCTCTCTCTCTTTTGCGTGCGTGGAATTCCGGCCAGTAGCCGGCCGCCGGGCGCCCAAAACCTCAACGGCAAAATAAAAGAACCAAACATAAAACAAACGAGATCAGTACGATGGAGGCCTCGACAAGTCTTTTGGAGCGCAAGAAGCGCGAGCAACAGGTGCGCGCATCGATCGCGAGCAAGCTTGAGGAGACCGGCGAGAGGGAACGGTACGTTTGCGCACTGCATCCATCAGCCTCGACAGTAGGCCGCACTGCGAAAATGTGAAAGAAAGGTGCTCGTAACTGACCCAGTTCCGCGTATACAGTCTGGAGGAGCTACTACGCACCAAACTCATCGAGTGTGGCTGGCGGGACGAGCTCAAGGCGTACTGCAAAGGTAAGCTGATTGATCTTTCATTTTCTTGCGTTGGAAAGCGCACGCAACTAAGTAGAGGTTGAGGACATTTTCTCCAGAAATTATCAAAAACAAGGGCACGGAAAGCATCACCGTGGACAAACTCATCGCCGAGGCCACTCCAAGAGGACGAGGTAAGTTGAGATGAGGCGGGTGCTATTTTGAGTAGAAAACTTTGCCTCACGCAAGAAAGCTGTCCAATTTACGCAGCCACAGTGCCAGACTCAATCAAGGCCGAGCTATTGAACCGCATTCGTACATTCTTACAAACGCTGTAATTCCATGCAGTTTACTTTCCATATAGCTTGCCAAATCTGGTTGACAGATGCGTTGTCTGGTTGACAGATGCGTTGTCTATCAAGCCAAATTTGGTTGACAGATGCATTGTCTATCAAGCCAAATCCGAACAATGATGTCGCGCAAGAGCGAAGTACCCAACAAAACTCGTCTCGTGTGCTAAACTGTGCTGAGTAAGCGACCATTCTTACTTGGAGAAACAAAACATGCTACGAGACTTTGCGGTAAGACGGTTTGTGAAGACTATAAACCATCTCGAATTGACCCTTTTCAAACTGCGCGGTAGACACGTGTTGGCTCCACACATTGGCGAGAAGAGGGTAAAGGTGAAAAGGAAAAATTCACTTGCTTCAAGCAGATCTATGCTCATCTCGAAACATTGCAAAAGGCGCTCTACGAACTAACGAAAGTGTCTGCATTTACCGAAGATAAAATGGGCATCTTATTTCAAAGAAGAACACAACTTTTCTAATGATCTGACTGATTCTGATTTGTTGGCTGGTCCGGCCTTGCTAACGCGCCCTCCTGAATCCAATTAATCAGGTCTGCGCATACATGTTGCGAACCTTTTGCCGCTTTGGTGTCCTCGGCACTACAAATATCACCTGGTTCCTGAAATTAGAGCCGGGCAACACCCTGGGAATCACCAAAGTTTACGCCTGTACCGGCAGCACCGAAGCTACGCATCCGAAGCACGGACACCGCCGACTTCTTCTCAAGGCTTTGAAAGGTTCTCGTCTGTTAAACAGCACTATCCTTGTCAGTCTGGGACGAAACGCAAATCTCAACGTTGCGGACTCCTCTCTTCTCCGCTTGTAGACGCTCCTTACTGGCAAGGATTGCGAGTGAATGCAACGTAGCAGAAGCTCCTTGACTTCTCTCTTCTCCGCTTGTTGACGCTCGTCACACTCGCAGGGCCCGTAACATCGATTTCATCGAGAGGGACACGGTGCTCGCAATGTGACTGGCTCGCACGACGTCACGATGCCCCTTGCCGCCGACGCCTACGCACCGGCGGTCTCGGTCTGCGACACCTTGCGGCGGCGTCCACCGCCCGAGATCCTGGCCAGCCTTCTTGTCCCTGCTTCTTCAGCGTCTCAAAGTGTGCCAGATCGCGCACGGCTCGCCTGTGACCGGGGACATTCACGTGACTAACTGCATCCACTCTACACCTCGCACGCGCACTTCTACGCTGCGCGCGATGACTACCCGCTCGTCTCCATGCAGCTGCAGCTGCAGCAGCTGGCTGGAGCAGCTGAGCTGGCAGGCAGCAGCAGGCAAGGCAAGGCAAGGCAAGGCAGGCTCCTCCCGGTCGTTAGGAGCAGCATTGTACCAGGTGCATCGAAGCTGGTCTGCCGCACTCACTCACTGTGCACGCTCCGGCTCTGGGCGGCCATCGCGGCCACCCCGCCCGCCAGGACGGACGCGCGAGTGCTGCGTGTGCGCTGCCCTGCCCTGCGCGGGGGCCTGCGGCCGCAGCGCCGCCACGTCGAGCTTCGATTCCAGGCCGCCTCGAGGCGCTGGCGCGAGAAGTCCTCGCGAGAAGGAAGGCCTCGTTCCTGGGCTCGAGAAATGTAGCGTGAGAGCGCGAGACGTTCACGAGTGGCTCGAGACAGCATTTGCAGCTTGTCATGCGCGAGGACATCGTCTCGAGCTCGAGCTGCTGCGCGAGGAGCTCGACGGCCGGGCGGTGGACGTGCACCTGCACGCATGGACGCACGTGGACGCGCGGAGGAGGAGGCAGGGAGGGATGGACGGATGGATGGCTGCGCGAGGAAGGGAGGGCCAAGGCGAGCAGGGCCGCCGCGGCCGCGCAGTGAGTGGACTGGCGCCGCGCGATCGAGCCGAGCACAGCGCAGCCCTCGAAGCGGAGAGAGACTTCATGTCGTATGCGCGCAGTTATTAGGACGCGGGAGAGAGATGCGGACACGGAGACAGAGACTCGCTGGCAAGCCGAGATCTTCTTTCCTCCACTGGCCATGGTGGTGTGGCTGGCAGGCAGATCGTTGGTCGCGGTTTCGCCTAGGAAGCGGCTAGCCCACTCCCAGCCGAGGCGCAAAAATCGCCTCGGCGGCCCTTTTGCTCCGCTCCGGCTCTGCTCCGCTCTGCGCCGCTCTGCTCTGCTCCGCTCCGCGCACAGCCCGCGCCCACGGCGAGCTCGCGCGGCGCCGCTCCAGCGCTGTCCGGCGTGCACCTGGCCGCGCGGCGGGGCGAGCTAGACCTAGGCGAGGGCGCGGCGCCCGCAACTGCAAGGGGCGACCAGCACGTGCACGGGTGTGCGACATAGGCCTAGTGAGTGAGTGACAACAGCACTGTTATAGTACTATACTTTTACTGCGCGCTTCTTCTTGCTTTCTTTCTTTCTGTCCTTGCTTGTGGTTTTTCCGCGGCCACGACTACATTTGGGAGGACAGAGGCGCGGCATTCCGCCTTCGCAGCGCGCACGCGGGGCTCGGGCGCCGCGCAGGCACGCAGGCTCGCACGCGGCGGCAGGGGAGGGCAGGCTAGGAGCAGCGAAGAGCAGAGCAGCGAAGAGCAGAGCAGAGCAGAACTCGGGGGTGAAGAGGAGGGAAACATGGGCTGCGCCGGCAGCAAAGAAGAGGTGGACGACGAGGCGTTCCTGGACTACTTTGTCTCGCTCGCGAACGAGGAGTATGGGTGGGACGAGAAGATCCGCGAGCAGGATGGTCCTCGAGGAACTAAGGTCGGCTCGAGGGAAAGCGAACAAGGGGATGTGCAGTACTGGCGCGGCATCGCCACCTTTCGTGGACCCATGGACACCGTCGCTTGGTTCCTCCGCAACCAGACCGAGTTCAACGCGCTGGCATCCACAATCGACCCCGAAGTCCTCGGCAAAGAACTCGCCAGCATGCACAAGCTCGATCGCATTGAGATCCTCAAAATGACCTCCGCCAACACGGCTCATCTCCGCTTCACCATGCAGTTTCCGAGCCCGCTGCCTCCGCGCGAGTTTCTCATGGTCGAACGCACGACGCAACTCCCCGACGGGTCCATCGTCGTCGTCTGCCGAAGCGAGGTCTCCGCACAGACAAGAAAGAGCCGCACCATGAGCTCCAAGTACCAGCTTTCGACCTTTAGCTTGGATAGCGGCGAAGAGGACACGACCCCCTCGAGACCTGCATCACGACCTCTCTCGGCATCTCTGGCGGCGCTGCTGCGCGCCGCGAGCGGATCGGCCAACGGCGGCTCGAGCTCGCCCAGAAGCACGCTCGCTGCCCTTTCTGGCGGGCCCCAAGCCGTCCCGACGGTCAAAGGCCAAGCTCATTTTGTTGGGTATCTGCTTAAACCCGTGCGCGATCGGCAATTCACGCAGGTCACCTATTTGGCTGCTCTCGACCCAAAGCTTGGCGCCAGCGATTACGAGTCTCTCGGCATGTTTGATTCGCTTCTCGCACCGCAAGTGACTCCGCGAGCGCTCACATTGCCAACGAATGAAGCAAGCGAGGAAGAAGAGGAAGATGATGAAGAGGCCGATGATGTCGCCTATGGCGGTCCCGCGGCCCCTTCCGTCGTCTCGAGCGTGCGCGCCCGTGCAAACGACCGCGTTCTTGACGTCCAAACCAAGCTCGACATGACGCTGGGGAGCGGTCGCGTGCTGGCCCAGGTCGAAAGCGCCCGTCGGTACTTTGAGGATCCCAAGACGATCTGGGCGGAACAGCTCTACCGACTGTTGTCGGCGCAGATTGGCGAGTTCGGTTTCGAGCCCGTCGAGGCCGCCCAGTTTGGCGAAGAGCGCCTGCAAACCGGAACGCATGTGAAAAGCCGCACCATGGGCCACGGCATTATCAAAATGTTCGATCTCATGGGTAGAGTTCATGTGCAGTTTGACAGCGGCGAGGAGCACATTTTCATGCCCGACGAAGTCTCCACCGAGCTCAAGGCGGCCATCGAGGCTGGCACGCGCGTTCGCCACCAGCAACGAGGCTTGGGCACGGTGAAACGCTTTGATGACGAGGAGGGCACGATCCACGTGCGTTTCGACGACGGCGAGTATCATCGCTACAACGCAGCCTCATGGAAGGAAAAGTTCACCGTCGTGAACCAAGACCGCGCGTACGCCAATGTCAACCTTTCCAAGTGCCCGCAGGTCAACATGGAGGGCATCACCAAGGGTTCAAATCTGCATTTCCATGCTGGTGTCACTGCGCCGGGCATTATGCGCAAGCGCGGAACGCTCGTCGGGCTCTCCAACGGCAGCGGTAAGAGCTCCAACAATGACCCCATTGACGCAGAAGCCCTCCGCATTTCCTTTGTCATTTCAGGTCGCTCGCAAGAGATCCTCGACTACATTCTCGACTACGCCGAAGATGAAAAGGCCGGTCGTCTCGTGGAGGAGCACGTTGTGCAGGAACACTCTGCGCGCCACCGCACAGTGTACCAGCGCGTGCACTACCCTCAGGGTCTTAACGATCGCGACTTTGTTTTCGACACCTTTTGGCAGGAAGTTGACGACAAGACCTTTTTGGTTGTGCAAAAGTCTACCGAGGCGGCCGATGTTCCTGAGGTCCGCAACGTCGTTCGCGCCAACATCGTCATTCGTGGCTTTTTGCTCGAGCCGCTGTACGAGTCCGGCTCAGCTGATGGTCCGGGGCTCATGACGCGGGTGACGTATTTGACTTGCGTTGAGCCCGGCGGACTTGTTCCGCCCAAGGTCGTGGCCATTCAGAACCGTACCGAGCTCCTTGGTGTGCTCACTGACATGCGCTCTCATTTTTATCGTTGCGACAACAAGTCTGCGGTCACCGTCAGTCTTTCTGAGGGCTCCACGCAGCGAGCCAAAGGCGAAGTCAAGGCCAAGCTGAAGCGCCGCTCGCTGCGTCGCAGGTCTGTCAAAGAAGTCTTGCCTGGCTTGTAACATTTTGTCTTGCTTGCGCAAACGCACAAAACACTCTGCGAGCCTGGCTGCGTTGCATCAACCCTTTTATTCCACTTTTCTATCCCTCTCCTTCCCTTCCCTTCCTTCTCCTTTCCTTTCCTTTCGTCTCCTCTCCTTCCCTCGGCTGCTTTTTCTGGCCGTCTGGCTGGATGCCTGGCTGGCGCGGTCAGAATTTTGAACACTGTTATACGTATACCACTATCATTCATGTTTCACTTTTGAGCTCTTGAGGCGCGCGGCGCCGCGAAAAAGCATTTCGAGGATTTCGACGGTTCGCCGATGTAGTAGTGGGTGTAGTACTACAAGACGTTCGAAAAGGGAAAAGAAAGCGACCGAGAGAGTTAGTTGCGATGTTGAAGATAGACATATGCTCTCGAAATCTCGGCTCTCGAAATCTCTGCTCTCGAAATCCCTGCAAAAGCTTTTCACCAGTATACCCTTCGTGCTCCGCGCTTCTGTTTGTTCGCTCTCATTTGCGAGCAGCGAAGGAGCATGTGCTTTCCAGCTTTGAAAAACAAAAAACAAAAATCAAAAATCAAAAAAAAAACAGTTGGCTGCTTACCTTACAGTTTGGTCACTGCAGATCGAGAACAGAGACACTCTCCAAGAGCTCGACCGCGCTACCGCAGCAGCGGCGACGCCTCGTGCCTTCGCCGTCGTCAACGCTCACAGACCGCTCTCGCCGTTCCCCGCGCGAAGTCAGCACAAGGTCGCCACGATGAGCCATAAGCTGGACATGTCGCTTGACCAGCTCGCCGCTCTGAGCCGCGCCGAGAAGAAGAAGCAGCAGGCCGCGGAGAAGCAGCAGGTACAGCAAAAGCAGCAGCAGCAGCAGCAGCAGCAGCAGCAGCAAAAGCAAAAGCAGCAGCAGCAGCAAAAGGCCGCTTCTGGCCCGAGCAGGCGCGCAAGTGGTCGCAAAGAGCGCCGCGAGACCGCGGGCCCCCTCGGCAACAAGCCCTCCAAGCAGCAGACGATCGAGTGCCGCGGCTGCGGCGGCAACCACAAAAAGGTGGATTGCCCTCACAAGGACAAGGAATGCCGCATCTGCGGCGAGACTGGCCACCTCAAGGCCAAATGTTTTAAAGCCTGCTATGGCTGCGGCGGCGACCATAAAAAGGTCGACTGCCCGTTCAAGGAGAAGAAGTGCAGCAACTGCTTCCAGGTTGGTCATGCTCGCGCTAAATGCTTGCAAAGCACAGCTTCGTGCCGCGCTTGCGGATCTCCCAAGCATGCCAAGCAGGATTGCGCCCATCGCGAAAAGGATTGCAACAATTGCGGCCGCGTTGGCCACATCAAGAGCGCCTGCCTGCAGCCTGTTGCCGCCAACTGATTCGCACTCTATTATGGGTTGACTCCTTCTTTTTCTTCTCCTTTTCACTCATCCATCCATCCACTGATTGATTGATTCATTCATTCATTCAATCATTCAATCATCGACTGGGTCGCGCAAAACGTACAAGGTGCGAGCAAGACCCACGCGCTTCGAGCGTATATTTGGCGTGGGCGTACATTCGCCTCGAGGATGCGATCCAGCCAAGCAGCAGCAGCATCAGCAGCAACGCTCGCCTCGCCAACTTCTCTTTTCGTAAAAAGATCTATTAGCCTTCTCCCTCATCATTCTTACGAACAAACGAGCAAACCATTCCAAAACAGTGCAGGCGACAACTTTGACTTTTGGTCCGCAAACCTAGCGTATTAGAGGGATGACGACTTCTTGCAAGCGCGACTTTGATTCGCGCAAAGTAGATACCTGACACGCATGCTTGACCCGGTCCTCAGCCACTGGTACGGTTTGAGCTGCCTTGCGTCCTGCCAAACAAGTTCTGCAATGGACCAAATTTGTTCCTCTCACAAAGTTAGATATGTTATACTTTACCGATGGATGGAGCGAGCGAGAGGTTTCTGATTCGATGTCCTCCATTTAGATGTCCTCCATTTAGATCTGAGAGATTTCATCCCGAGAATTCTCCTCCGGGTTGACAGTCTCGTTCTTCTGGACCACGGTCTCGGCACTGGCCTCAGCAGGATCGGCGCCGGTGTTCATTCCCTTCTTGGAGCCGCCAGTGAAGGGGCTGAATTTGGCCACGAGCGTGATGCTCGCGAGAATAGCAAGCAGCGGAAGCAGCGCAGGCCAGGACTTTTTGTAGTCGACGACACGCATGATGTCACCGTTGGAGCTTGCGACAATAGGAATGGCGGAAATAATGCCGAACAGCGAGTCACCTGCAACCAGACCAGCGCAATAAAGGACACCCTCTGAGGCGTTATCGTCCGGGGAAGTGCGCGCGATGAGGTGCAGCATGCTGCCCATGAAGATGGGCACCAGGTAGGTGCAGGGCAGATAAAAGGCGACGGCAAAGGCGAGCACGGGGAGGCGAAAGTTAATGTTGAAGCGCTCGAGCGTCTTGTCGAGGGCAATAATGACAACACCGAGACCAGCACCCACGCCAATGTAGGCCCAGGGGAGCGTGCCGTTGATAATGCCAACAGGAATGGTCGCAATGATGCTGGCCTGGGGGGCCTCGAGACCAATGCCCAGCGTGTATGCAGAGTCGAGAAGCTCGAGGATGGGAGCAATGACGACAGAAGTGACAAAGACACCGAGAATCATCGCGAACTCTTGCTTCCACGGCGTGGCACCCAAAAGGTAGCCAGCCTTGAGATCCTGCATGTTATCGCCACTAATGGCGCACGCCGAGGCCACAGCGCAGCACATGATCACGGCTGTGGGGGGTCCGATGGGATCGTCCGAGCCCCAGAGGCCGAGGATGAGCGCAGAAATAACGAGCGATGAAGAGATCGTGACGCCGGAGACCGGGTTGTTCGAAGATCCGACAAGGCCGGCCATGTATGCGGCGACAGAGGCAAAGAGGAAGGACAAAATGGCAACCACCACAGCCATGAGCAGGCAGCGTCCCCAGCTGTCGCTAAAGGCGGAGAAAATAATGTAGAGGGGCACGATGGTGCCGCCGATGATCAAAAGGGTAATCTTGAAGGGGAAGTCCTGGTCCAGACGCGCGGGCAGGTTCGTGCTGCTCTCAACCTGGTTCGCCTCGTTCTGGGTTCCGCGGAGCTGCCGAATGCCGAACTTGACGCTGGTGATGAGCGCGCTGCGCAGGCTCACCAGACTCCAGAGGCCACCGACAACCATGAGGCCGATACCGGCGTAGCGAGCCTCGCCAAACTCGGCGCTTGCCACGTTTGCGCCGTTGAACTCGCCATTGGAGCTCGTGTCCCACTCGGCCTCGCTCCAGCGATCGTTGATGACGGCCGAGATCGGGATCATAATGAGGTACTGGCACATGCTGCCAAGGAAGAGGACGGTGCCGACGTTGGGCCCGACAATGTATCCGACACCAAAGAGCGCCGAGGACACGTTGAGGCCAATGTAGCTCGGGTACATGTTCTTGTACAGCCAGCCGACGCCGAGCGTAGGCGAGTACATGCCGAGAGTCTCGAAGAGCTTGGTGAGCGTGCCGAGGGCGGTTCCCGCGCCCACAGCGTAGACCGCGTTGCCGCCCTTTTCACCAGAGCGCAGCACTTGCGCCGTGGCCACGCCCTCGGGGAACTTGAGAGGCGGTTCGATCTCCATCAGGAGCGCGCGCCGCAGGGGAATGCTGTAGGCAATGCCAAGCAGGCCGCCAAAGAGGGTCAAAAAGGTCACGTAGGCGTAGTTGACGCCCAGGAAAGAGTCCCAACCCTCCACGCCCGCAAAGGTCGGGTTGCCGAGGTCGCGCTCCGTGTTCATGATCACCAGACCGGGCAGCGTGAAGATGGCTGCGGCCGCGAGCGCCTCACCTGCCGAGGCGGCAGTCTGCACAATGTTGTTTTCGAGAATGTTCGAGTCCTTGAAGCACTTGAGCGCCGCCATGGACATGACGGACGCGGGGATCGACGCGCTCACGGTGAGGCCGACCAAGAGGCCCAGGTACACGTTCGCGGCGCCGAGCACCACGGCGAGGACGATGGAAAGCACCACGCCCCGCACGGTGATCTCGCGGTAGTCATTGTGGGTCACGTAGGGGACGAAGGTATTCGCCGTCATCTTGGTTCGTTCGTCTTCTCCCTTGTCTCTTGTCTTATCTCTTGTCTCTTGTCTTCTATCTTGTCTTGGTCTTCTTGGGCCGACCTTGATTCGGTCGTGCTTGCCTTCGCAAAGGCTGAATCAGCTTCCCGCCGGGGCTGGGGTTCGAGATTTGCTCGTCTGAATTCGCCTCCCTTCTCGCTGCCTCCTGCTTGCTGCTGCTGCTGCTGCAGCTGCCGCCGCCTGTGCTGCCCGTGGCAGCTGCAGCTGCAACAAGCCGCCGTCAGTCCAGTCACTCGTCGCGCGTGCCATCGTCAGCAGCTCCGGACAGACGGATGGACGGGCGTTGGTCCTCGAGGCCTGGACTTTTGTTCCGCCGTCCGTCGGCCGCTTCCGAGGCGAGCGTGGCGTGCGTGCATCCGCTCTGTGCCTCTGCGCCAGTGGTGAGACCGCTGCTGCTGCGGCATTTCTGCCTGCGACAGCGACAAAGCGACTGCGACTGCGACTGCGACACACATGCGCATGCACATGCACGGCATCCAGCCTCTGCCGCGAGATCTGCGCGCTGCATGCTCGACATCGAAGCGAGCGTTGCGGCTCCGCGTCACGTCGCCACCGCCCAGCCCGCGGCGGTCCAGCCGCTGCCGCCGCGCCAGCACAGCGCAGCCCAGCACAGCGTGCAAGGCAAGGCAAGGCAAGGCAAGGCCGTGCGGCGCAGCGCAGCGCATCGCGGCGCAGGCGGTGGCGAGGCCGTGGCATCTCGCGGCCCTCGGCACCGTCGAGGCTTGGCTCGGGCCTGGGACGATTCCGATGGACGGACGATGGGACTGTCTTGCCTGACCGAGGATGGAAGCAGGCCCAGCTCCCGCGTTCCAGGATGCCGGGATGCACGCCCGCGCTGACGCTCGCGCGTGCTCCGCCCTCGGCGCTGCGCGGCGCTGCGCGGCGCTGCGCGGAGACCAGAGCGGAGCAGGGCGCCGCGGCGTGCGCGGCGTCCTTGACTCGCGCCGGCAGCGGGCGGCAGCGGTGCGGCGGCCGGTCGATCGATCGATCGATCTCGGCAGCGGGAAGCGGCAGGCAGACGCGAGGCGAGGCGAGGCGAGCGCGGCGCGGCGCGGCGCGGCGCGCAGCGAGAACGCCGCGCGGAGGGAGGAGCGGTCGCCGGCCAGAACGCTCTCGGCGCTGCTCGGGGCGCCTGCGAGCACGGTTCGCGCGCCCTCCGCGCTGATGCCTGCTGCCTGCTGCACTGCTGGCGATGATGAGAACGCCGACGGCGACGATGATAAATCAGAGCCTGTGATGCTGCTGATCAGGGACGGGGATGTGTTGATGATGGTGATGCAGGGACTCGATCACTCACCCTGACACTGACAGCAGTGCAGCAGCAGCAGCAGAAGAAGGAAGGGCCGACCTGCAGCTGCAAGTGGCAGTGATGACAGTGGCCCGCAGCGCAGCCGCCATGGAAGGGCGAGATTCACCAATCTCGAGAACGCCCGTCGAGGGCGGCTGCAGCCCGCCACGGCTTCCTGGAGACTCAAGAACAGCGCCGCTGCAGCTACCGCTGGCAGTGCATTGCCTCGGCTGCGTCGGGGAAATAGGTTGTTTCATCCTCCTCCTCCTCGACAGCGACTCCCGCTGCAGCCTTACATCTCGTCCTGGCCAGCAAGTCGAGATCTGCTGCTGACTGCGAGGCGAGTGAAGCGGCACGTGGTGCGCAGTCAAGACCGATACGGACGAGCATTTTGACGCGGTCGATGAAAGTTCATAAATGATGCGGCTGCAGCGGCCGCGGCAAGGTCTTCTTTTAGATATTTATGTACATGTCACATGCTTAGCGCTCGGATGTTTCACCGGCTGCGGCTGATGTCGCGTGCAAGACGCGATGGAGAAAAATGCGCTGAAGCTCCTCGTTCACGGCCTCCTCCGCATAGATCTCGCTGCGAAAGTAAAGAACCTCCTCCTTGAGAAAGAGATTGGCATGCAGGTTCCTGTCCATCTCGTCCGCCGACTCCTCCAGCCTCTTGGCATCGCTCCAGTTCCAGGCCGACTCGACTTGCATGGGGAGAACGCGTTGCGAGACACAAAAGTAATCGAGGGAATCCCTGAGACCTTGCACGTGGAAGATCCCGTTCGTTAAGATGAGAAGAACCACCGCGTCTGGCTGCGGCCCGGTTCGAGTTTCCTGCTCCTTTCTCTCGGCCAGCTTTTCTCCGTTCTCGTCAAGCCTGACAATGAAGCGATAGCGCGTAGAGTTCACTAGCCTCGTGTTGCGCGCCGTGGACGGTTGCATGCACATCTCATAGCGCTTTGCCGCGTGCTCTCCGTCGGGACTGTCGCCGCCATAGACCACAAAAATCTCAACGTCCTTTTGCGTCTCGCTGTCGTGCGCGTGTTGCTGCGCACCGTCGCTCCGATTTTGCCAGACATCGCTCGAGCTCAAGAGCTCCGGAGGCACAAAGCCCGAAATCCGCATCAGTTGTTTAGCCACAGCATCTGCTTCGAACTTTCGCCGACGGTAGACGAGGATCTTTTCCTCGCCATACTTGAAGCAGTAATTCCTCACCAGCTTGAGGGCACGCAGGAGTTTCTCCTTCATTCCAATTTCTTTCCGCAGGTTTTGCATGTTGCTCTTGAATTCTCGAGTGGCCACATTGATAAATTCACTCCTTTTCTGAGGTCCAGGTACATGCCTTCGCTCGATGGCTTCGGTAAAGTCCCACTTGAAATCATTCTCCGTCCTCCACGTTAGCTCGTCATCTTCAGCTTGTTCGCAGCCTTGGCTGCGAGAGGACCAGGGCGTGCATGCTGTGTTCCAGTGTGGATTCCTCAGATCATCCTCCTTGATAAAGATGACGTCCCTTTTGAGTTCAATCGCGTGTGCCAGCTCAAGGAGACAGAACGGACGAAAGAGTGCGGAGCGCGTGAGGATAAAGACAAACCTTTTGGAAAGCGCAATGCCTTTGTACATCCCGGGCAATGTCACAACGTCAGCATTCACGTCGACCCAGGTGTACGCACGCTTTGCTCGCAGATGAAGATCCAGTTGTTGAACGATCCCAGACGCCTCCCGTTGAACGTGACTAAGGAAAAAGTGGTATCGCGGCAGTAACTCGTTGCTGGGTTGCAATGGCGTTGGGTCCGCCGTCTTGACTCTGGCTGGCTTCCCACGAATGATGAAGGGGTGGCGAAGAACATCCTCAATAGTGATGCGCTGGCTTGAAACGCCCGCGAGGCATCGGCGGACAAGGTCTCGGCCATCCTCATGTTGGCCCAGTCTCTTGTCGCGCTCGTTGTCGAGACCAATCCAATTTATCAGCTCCGCCCTTTCGACGCGGGTCACGAGGTTGTCCGTGTTTCGTTCCATGAGAAAAAGTGGCGTTCCGCTGAGAAGCTCGTACAAGACCACGCCAAAACTCCACACATCAAATTGCGACTTGTCGCAGCTCCGTGACTCGTCGTGGTCATGTCGCCTGTCGCGACCAGAATTGGCATCGTCATCGCTGGCCTCGTACCAAAAAGTGTTGGGGCCCGTACCCGTGCGCTCTTGGGACAGGAAAAGAATTCTGGCTGCCTCCGGGGGGATATATCCCGAGCTGCACTTGGTGGTGGCGTCAAAAAGTTCCTCTTTGGACGTTGCTGAGTCCATATCGATGAGATTCCACCTCGCCCCGTCTTCGTTCAAGCTATCCTCGCCGTCCCTCAATAGAGCAGCCGGGGTCTTACTGTACTTGCACCGACGACTCTCGCTCCAAAAGCTCTTGTCAAAGGTGCCCTTGTCAGTGAAAAAGCGCTCGGTCGAGACGGACGACCTCAGAATCACATTGCGTGGCTTGATGTCGCCATGCACGATGTCTTCTTTGTGCAGTTCAGCGATCGCGTGAGCAAGATACCAAGCGACAGTTCGGATTCGGCATGCGTCGGGCCCGGCAAGATACTCCGAGTTCATGAAGCCAAAGAGGGTATAGTTTGCTCTGGTCATGATGATGCACTTGTCTTCCATGTGGAGCGCACGGATCTTCATCGTGTACTTGTACTGACGCTGCTTTCGATCTAGATCTGTGATGAGCTCGTCGCGAGGCATGTCCCTGTTGTATTCAATCCCGCGCGCACGCAGCTCGCGGTCAAACTCCCTTTTGTCCTCCATCACCTTGATTGCAACGGATTTGCTGTTGTCGCGAAGATCGTTCGCAAAGAAGACCACACAATTTTGACTCAGGTGGGCAGGAGCGCCCTTGACCACTTGATAACGCCCGAGATAGACCCCGTGCGTTAGAGCCCAGTCGCGAAGCTCCGTACCTTCACAGGCGCGCACGATTGATCGCAGAGAGCGGCCTCGTTTGTCCTTGTAGTCGAAGAGTCCAGTCATGAGCGAGTGGTTGTTTCGCGTGATATCTTTCATGATCTTCATCATGTTCATGAGCGAGCTTCTTTGCGCGAAGATATGATGGATCATGGACCCGTGCTCTTGCTTCGTATCGGAACCAAGCGTCGTTCCAGGCGAATGCACTTCATCGGCCCAGGCATCATCCTCCGCAGCGCAATCCTGACCAAATGGCCCGGTAAATGAGGAGTCGTGTCTTTGAAGAGGATGCAAGCAAGGTGCCGGAGACTCTGATGCCGTCCAGATGGACATGTGCGCCCAGACGCTATAGTTGCCCTTGTACAGGTGCGTGACCATGGCTGTGATGCACGATGCAAGAAGTCTCGGGTTTTGCTTCACCATCTTGAAGGCTTTGGAGGTCCATCGGAAAGATCGCGGGGCATTGTTCTCGCTCCAAAGTCCTACCTCGTCGGCGTTAAAAAGCACCTTGGCAATGTGCTGCGCTCCCTCACGAGGCTTGCATAATGCGAGCACTGGAACCAGCTCCTCGCAGATGGACCCAAAGGTATTCTCGCGAATGTCGATATTGTAGTCTGACATGCAGAGCGCCACATCGATAAAGTTAGCCGCCAATTTGGTGTACTTTCTACGCTCGTGCAACGTCGGGCTCTGATCGCCAATGATTTTGATGAGGATAAGCTTGGAAACTTTAAAGTTTTCCGGCTCCTTGAGCGCCGTAATGATCTTTTCCATCCCCATCTTGAGCGCATTGCGTTTCAAGTTGAGCTCGTCCACCTTGCACACGCGAACGAGATTGCAGATCGCATCCACGCATCTTCCTGTGAGCTTGTTGCGACCAAGATGCACCAACTTCATGTCTTTGCCACGCTTCAGCAGTGCTTCCAAGAGCTCAGTGGCCGCATCGTCGCCAATTTGATTGTTGAAGAGGTTGATGGAAAGCAGATCATTTCTCACGGTGATTGAACGTGCAATGGACAGACCTCCTCTTTCCCCGATTACGTTGACAGCAAGGTCGAGAACCTCGAGGTTCTTGTGGCGCTCGAACAAAGTACGCAAATAGTCGTCGCTCTTTTCCGTCAAGTTATTGAAAAACAGCGAGAGCAGTTTCAAATTCGACTGGGACTTGGTGTCAGCGAGTGCACTGCAGATTTCGCGGCAACCTGCATCGGCAATTGCGTTCATGCCAAGATCGAGGGCGCACAGAGACGTGTTCTTGCGGAGAGAATCGCCGAGAGCGATTCCGCCCTCTGCGCCAATGACGTTATTTCGGAGGCTCAGCACCTGTACGAAACAGTCCGCTTGCTTGAGAAAGCTTGCCACAACTTTGGCGCCAACGGACCCGAGTCCATTGTTGTAAAGTTGCAGCTTTATGAGGGTCTTGTTGCCCCGAAGAGCACAAAGGAGTTCATCGAGACTCGTGCGACCAATATCCCCCGGGGCGTTGTTGCGGTCGGCAGAGGAGTGCGACTCTTCCTTTTTCAAGTCATTGCCCAAACCGCTGCCACCGAGGTTGAGAAAGACGAGATGGTGATTGAGCTTAAGAGCGTTTCCAAGCTTAATCATGCGCAGAACGCCGGGGCGTAAGGGTTGCTGGCCAGAGTAAGGCTGTGGCGAAACAAGTCGCGATTCTTTTCCTGGTGCGTCATTGGCCTGCAGAGATTGCGACGCAGCGCCTGCTCGAGTTCCATCCTCAAAGGTCTCTGTCTGAGGCTGCAGGGCAGACACAGATTCGATGTTGGCTGCAAGCCCATTGCGGCTCAGATCCAGGCCAACCATCCAAGGAATGTTGTATTCGATAATTTGCACCACATCTTCGAAGATCTCGCGATTTAAATCAACAGAGGAAGCCTCGAGGAGACCGAGCGTTCTGAAGCCCACTTCAACGCGCTCGTGCTCTTCTTGGTTCGCGGCGCCCACCAGGATAGATGTGCATTCCACGCGTTTTGGGGCTTCCTCGCCGGCCCCGGACCAAATGTGCCGTTCAGTAGTCGCCTGCTCAACCTTGGCCTGATCTTCGACTTTTGCGCAGCGAGGCTCGCAATGAATTTTCATATTGACACCGAGCATCCTCGACGTGTTGCCAATGTCTTCACATTCCGCACGAACCGTCAGCCCATCTTCGGACTCGGGCAGGTCGCTCTGGGCCTGCTCAGTCCTCGCAAGGTGCTCCTCGCTGACGCTGGGCATCTTGCTGCTTGATCCTCAAGCACCTTAAAAGCTTGCTCGAGCACCACCAAGCTGATACGTTTGCTTGTTTATGAACAAAGGGGAAGATTTGTTGCTTGAGGCTTGCCTTAATTTTAAAGATCGATCGATCCGAAAAAGATCGCTTTCTCCCGGAAAAGATCGCTTCTTTCACCCACAATCGATTTCTCCAGAAGGATCTAGATCTTTTCCTGCACTGCGATGCAGAGCGATGCTTTGTTTTCCTCGCGCCACGCCACCACCTCGAATTCGATGGTCTCGCTGCACGTCTAGGTTCCGGTTTTGCCGATTCCTTCCCTCCGCTCCAACTCTGCGCTGCCTTGCCACGCTTCTCGGTCGCTGGAGCTCTCTGGGGTCCTCGAGGACGCCGCCAAGCTCTCTCGCTTCACCAACCCCGCTTCTCGCGCCCTCTGGCTCCTCGTGCTCTCGCCCGCACGTAGGGGTCCTCGCCCGTCGCGCGAACCGGAAACATCGGCCCCGGGCCCGTCCTACACCGCGTCCGGCGAGTTTCGAGTTGGTCTCGCCGTCCGTCCGTCGGTCGTCGTGTCCCCGTCTCCGTCCTCGTCGCCATGGTCGCTGCCGCCGTCTGTCGCTGTCGCTCTTCGCGTCGTCCAAGCGGCTCTCTCCAGCTAATGCTGCAAGACCAGCGCGGCGCGTGCCGCCACGGTACCGGTTCGCGGTACCGGCCTGGAGAACCTGCGCGCGCGAACCTGCTGGAGAACCTGCGGCCAGTGGAGAGGAGAACCTGGGCGGCGGAGGAGAACCTACGCGACGGAGAACCTACGCGAAGCGGACGCGTGCGAAGGACGGGGGTGAAACAAAGGAACGCAACGCAAAGCAAAGGAACTTGAGAACTCGGAACGCAAAGCAAAGGAAAAGCAGAGAACTTGAAACGCAAAGCAAGCAAAGCAAAGCAAAGCAAATACCGAACGCGGCGCGAGACCACGAGATGCCACGCAATATTCGGATGTCGTTTGAGGAGAAATTCCCGAGCTGCGACGATATGGACAGGGAGACGGAGAGCGGCGAGGCGCCGAGCTTGAAGGATCATGCGGAAAAGGTGCACGATGTCCCGCTTGAGGCGCCGGGCTTTCGCTGGGTGCGGCTGGTGAAGCAGACGTTTCGCAATGAAAAGCAAGTAGAGAAGGAGTGGGAGTTCGCAGAGCGTACAACGCGCAAAGGAGAGATTGACGCAGTCTTCATTGTGGCCACCGTCGTCGGACGCATGGAGGGACAGGGGCCGGAAACGCTCGTCATCTCGCAGTATCGCCCGCCTACCGACTCCTACGTGCTCGAGTTCCCCGCGGGACTCGTCGATGAGGGAGAGGACGCCGAGACCGCGGCGCTTCGCGAACTCCGCGAGGAGACCGGGTATCTTGGCGAGGTCAAATCCGTCTCCGACGTGCTGTTTGTCGACCCGGGACTCTCGAATGCCAATCTTAAGTTCGTTAATGTCACAGTAGACTGTACCAATGATCTCAATCGCGAACCAGTGCCAAAGCAGGATGAGGATGAGTTCATACAAACGCATCTGGTTCCTCAAAAGGACCTTCTCAAGTCACTTCGCAATCCCAAGCATATTGAGACGGAGAAATCGATGCTTCCCGACACGACCGCCCTCAAAGACCGGTCCAATGTGACTGCGAGTGGGCTGCTCTACGCATACGCTCTCGGTCTTGCAGCAGCTCAAAGTCAGCATGTATAGCGACAACACATGAGCGAGTGTGCAGTAAAATGTTATCAAAGAATTCTGTTTTTTAAAAATGGAGACAGAATCGAAAATTGCACAAGCAAACACACATACATTAAAGAGATTCCGAACTGGCTCACGCGTTTTTGGAAGGAAAAAGCCAACGTAAGCACCATCAACGCTACATGTTTTGCGCTCAGGATTGACGCAATCAAGAAATACAAAAGCGCACTCATTCCCGCAAGAAAACAGAAAAATAAAAATAGCGATCTTCCACTTTGCTTTACAACGTCGAGAATTTGGCAAAAAGTGCTGCTGTGTGTCGCAGTGCTGATGATGAAAAGGAGAAAAAGTGAAAGAAAGTGCAAGTGCCTTGCGTTTGTTTGTTCCTGACGTTTCGTTGTCTCACGAAACGAGTTGAAGAGAAAGAGAAAGAAAACGAGGAACAGCCGGCCGGGAGATTTGGTTATTTTGATTAAAGATGGATGGCTGATCGAAGCAGGACAAAGCAAACAACGCCCTAGCTGTACGTAGAAAGGTTGAGAAAGGCAAAGATGAAAAAGGTAAAGCTGCCAGAAAAGGCAACGGTCCGCTGGCTAATCTGCGTGGCGATAAGGCGACCTCCGAAGACAGCAATGGCCGTGCAAATGGTGTGTCCCACCATACCACCAATCGTCACACCAATCGGGTCGTTGTGCGCAGACAAAGTAACGGTGGCAATCTGACTACGGTCACCCCACTCGGCCAGGAAGGTCATCACAAAGGCCTCGATAAAGACCGGCGTGAGGATCTTGCCAAGCTGCGCGCGCCAGCCCGCTTTGCTCTTGGATGCGCGCAGCGATTTCTCGACTTCCTCGATTTCATCGTCCGCGTCATCGTGGCTTGCGTGGTAGCCAATCCACAAGAGGCGAAAGCCAAAGAAGAAGTACATAAAGGTGGCGATCTTGTGCGTGAGCGCCGGGCTAATGAGCTTGGGCATGACAAAGCCCATCGCTGCCGAAAGCACAGTCATCACATACAGCGCGCCTAGCGCACCGGCCAGGATCACCGCTCGCGGGTACCGCATCGCCATAATGGCCGCGATGATAAAGGTCTCGTCACCGAGCTCAGAGACGATGATCATGGCAAACGATCGAATCGTGGCCTCGGTAAACGTTCCGTACGGCTCGTCCTCATTGATGGAACCAGCCTTTTGGGTGAGCCCGTCCACGAGCATGCCGCGCAGGTTGCCCCCGCGGCTCGCGGCCTCGTCTGCAAAAGTCGCCATCCTGTACGCGTGGACGCAGCAACAAGCAGCCTAAGCAAAAGAAAGCCTCTTCTCGTTCGTTCGTTCGCTCGCTCGCTCGTGCGTGCGTGCGTGCGTCCGCAAAGAACGACGAAGGGCGCCTGCGAAGCAGCGCCGCCGGCAAGGCACGACCGAGTCGAAGAGCGCCACGCGCCTCTTCCGCTCCTCTCTAGCAGGACCGCGGCCGGGCCACGGGACAGAGCTTGCTGGCCTCGACGACTCCAGTTTGTTCGTGCTGCCCCTCCGCATTGGTCTCCCTGCACGAGACCCCCTCCACCTAGGTTAGTGTGTGCTTTTCACGCTTGAAGCGAGCGCATATAAATCAAGTATGAGACCCCTCCAGCTCACCATTTGAACAACCCAAATTCGACGTGGCTACCCCCCCACCTCCTGCCTGCAGCTTGCGAGTCCGCCTCGGCAGCGCCAGGGTAATACATGAAACAGAGCAGAGCCGATCAGAGTGCCCCCCCTCCTTCGACAAAGGGCCGCGGCCTGAACAACGCAAAGTAGAGATTGGTGTGTGCGCAACGCAATTTAAACTCCTTGTCGCAGAGATCTCCGGTAGGCTATAGACAGAGAGACAGAGCAGAGCAGACAGAGCAGGCAGGCAAGGAGGCAGACAGAAGACAGACAGACAGACAGACAGACAGACAGTCACATAGCCCGGCGCTTAGCCAGTCACCCTGCCCCAAGCTCGCAGCCGAGCGAGGCTCGCAACTCGAAAGGGATAGAGAAGGAAAGGAAAAAGAAGAAAAAGAAAGATGGCCCAGGATCTTCGCGCTGCGCTTGAAGACGAGGGCCAGACGCACCTTTTCGACAGCGCGGGGGACGCCCAGGATGATCTTATGGAGCAGTTGCAAACTCTCAACGCAAACTACCCTGGAGGTCTGCCCGCATATGTGCGTCGCGCTCGGGATCTGCTGGAAAAGAGCAAACGAGGTGACAACCCTTTTGAAGGATATACCCCCAAGATTCCCGAGTGCGTCACCTTTCCCTTTGAAGCGTTGCACAAAGAGCGAGCCGAAGCCGAAGCTGCTGGTCGCGCTGCATTCGCGCAATGCGCCTGCGTTCTCGTCGCCGGAGGGCTCGGGGAACGTCTCGGGTACTCGGGCATCAAGGTGGAGCTGCCCAGCGAAATCACCTCGGGGACCTCTTTCCTTGGATTGTACTGCCAATATATTGCTGCCTTGCAAGATCCGGCGTCCCCTGTGCCGCTTGCAATCATGACCTCGGACGACACACATGACAAGACGCTTGAGTTGCTGGAGCGCGAGGACTATTTTGGACTTGATCGCGACCAAGTGCACCTCATGAAGCAGGAAAAGGTCGCCTGTCTCGCAGACAACGAACCCAAGCTCGCCATCGACCCCAAAGATCCTGCACGCGTCCTTACTAAGCCACACGGCCACGGTGATGTGCACCTTTTGCTTCACCAGACGGGACTTGCGCAGGACTGGCTCGACGCAGGCCGAGAATGGGTTCTCTTTTTCCAGGATACAAACCCGCTCTCATTTCGCACCATGCCCGCAACTCTGGGCGTCAGCGTCATGTCTGGCTACCAGGTAAACTCGGTGGCCATCCCGCGCAAGGCCAAGGCCGCAGCTGGCGCGCTCATGCGTCTCTGTCATCAAGATGGCCACGAAATCACCGTCAATGTCGAGTACAACTACATTGACAGCTTGCTTCGCGCCACTGTCAGTCCAGACGAGGGCGACGTCAATGGTGACGATGGCTACTCTGCCTTTCCAGGCAACATGAATCAGCTCATTTTCGCTCTCGAGCCCTACGTCAAGACGCTCGAAAAGACGGGTGGCGTCATTCCTGAGTTTGTCAACCCCAAGTACGCCGATGAAACACGAACCGTTTTCAAGTCGCCCACACGGCTGGAATGTATGATGCAGGACTACCCACTGACGCTCCGCGATCTTGGCGAGCCCCCTGCGCCCGGTTCCATCGGCGTCACGGTTTTCCAGGATGCAGGCGCAATGGAAAATGATGCTTCGAATGGCCCGCCTAGCCTCACACATCGTCTCTATGCGCCAGCCAAGAACAATTTACACGACGCTGCGCAAAAGGCGGGCAAAGGCATTCCGGACGCCAGCTGCACATCCACCGAGCTCGCAATCTACGCCTGCAACGCGCTCATGCTGCGCGACTTGGGCTGTGAGATTGGCGCACCGGCATCCGCTGCCTACGGCGGCTTTGCGCAGCCAGAATGGCCGCACATTGTCCTTTTGCCCAGTTTCTGCCCACTCTTTTCTGAGTTACCAGCGCGCTTCGAGCAACCGGATCAGGTCAAGGTGTCTTCGCGCTCGACGTTGGTCATTTCGGGCGACATCACTTTTGCCGGACCTATTGATGTCGACGGAACGCTAGTGCTGACTGCAGCGCCTGGTGTAAAGGTGCGGGTGGGCGCAGTCAAGGTGCGCAATGAGCCGGCAACGTTTGCAGCAGTGGACCCCGACGACGAGGCCGAGCTCGAGGTGTATCGAATTCGGGGCTTCAAGCTTGAGCGCCCCGTGCTGTACGACGGTGGACACCCTGTCGAAGATGCGGATTTTGTCGTTCGTTACGAAGATCCTGGAGAGCATGAGGTCGACCGCATCGAACTGTAGAAAAATGAAGGACACAGAATGCAAAACAAAAGTCAATCTTGGCTCGTTGTTTTGAAAAGTATCCAAAGGCGTTGATGGATGGATTTCAGGGGTGAGGGGGGGGGGGACAAGCATCAAAGAGAAGGTCAGCTCATCGTATCATTTTTCCAAAAATGATACGCCCCTAAAAAAGATGAGGTAAAGGGAAAAGAACTTTGTTCGCCAAGTTTTGTGGTCGCGCAAAGCGTGAAATCGAACAAGACTCAAGAAGAGAAGCTCATACATACGCTCAAAGTAAATGTCCATCGAGTTGTCGCAAAGATCTATCAATGTGTGGTGCAGGCACGTCGTTTTGGCATGTAAGCATGCATTGTTTGTACACTCGCGCATAGTTGTCAACGACCCTCGCTGGAGGTGCTGGCCAAAGGAAACAAAGCAAGTAAGGAAATGGCTCACTCCTTGCCGGATTTGAGAAATTGATTCCGGTAGTGGAGAAGAGGCGTAGTGCCGTGAAAGCATGACGTCCAGCCACGGTCGCTCTGTTTGTTCTTGTAAATTTTGCGCTTGCAGTAAAGCGCAAAGCTGGGCGGAGAAATGAAAACATTGGACTCGAACTCGATGAGTCCGCCTTCATTGATGACGCCCTCAAAACGATGCTTGTTTAAATAGGGGACGCTGATGACGTCCCCCGGTTTCAGGTAGCCATGCTCGACGAGGTCAACAATCGTGGTTTGATGCGGGTTCCGTTTCAAGACGAGATCGTTTTTGAACTCGTATTTGCGTCTTTTCGGTGAGCTTGGTCGGGCTGCGCCACTGGCATTGCTGTTGCCCGAGGTGCTACAAACGCTGTTGCCTCGTCGCTTCCCCTGGCGCGTGGTGGTTTCAGAAGTTCCGTTTGAAGCGCCTTGGGCGCGGCGCTCCCCGTTTGCAGCTCCGGCCCCGCCCCCCCTCGTGGCGCAAGCTCGGCTTTGCTGGGATCGTGTCCCCACACGTGACGTTGAGGTTGACGTGGATGAAGAAGCAAGGGGCTCAGAGGGCGCCTTCGTCGCCGTTGTGCTTGCGACCGTCGCGGCGGTCTGTTCGTCCCCAGGCAAAAGGTGCGTAAGCGATCGCCGCGTCCCCTTGGAGCGCGACTGCTGATGGACCTTTTCGAGGTGCTTGATCGTCGGCGCGATGCAGGCGTGACAGAACCATGGTTCGGGCAAAGCCACATTCTCTCCACCTTCAAAAGAAACGCACCGGCGATGAAACCACTTGCAGCATGAGCGAAAGTCACACCCTACAGCGTTTGCAAAGTCCTTTTCTTCGATTTCCTTGGCGCACACAGAGCAAATGGTCGGCGTGGCCTCGCCGCCTTCATCCGCATAGGATGCACTGTCTTCGGCTTCGGATCCAGCATTCGCGTCACGAGACGCTGCGCGAGCAGCCCCAAGACCCGCGCGAACGGCCTTGCGCTTTCGTCGAGGCTGCCCGCGCGAATCTTCGCCCGAAGTGGTGCCATCGTTTTCTATTTCATTTTCATCGGCGCCTTCAAAGGCGTTCAGGGGCGGTCGCGCGCCCGACGCGCCCATGGCAGCAGGGCGCGTCTCGCGCTCCTTGTGAGCTGCAGTGGCCATATCGATGGCGCTACGCGGCGTGAGCGCCGCACGTCGAGGCGTAAGAAGGGCTCGCGCTGACTTGAACTGCGCCAGACTGGACAGAAGCTCCAGCGTCGCGCGTTCGCTCGCGTCAATGTCAAGTTCCTCCACCGATGGAGTGTCGGGGTCGTTTCGACCGCCGCTGTTTGCTATGTCTCTTGCGTTTTGGCCACTTTCCGTCTCAAGTTCCATCACACCTTCCCCCGAAGAGACTTCTGCATCGGAATGGCGCAGCTTGCTCGGCACGCTCAGGGCGAAGCGCGCGTCCCCGGCATCGTCAGAAGTAGCAGGCTCGTCGCTTCGTACAGTGTTTGATTGTGATGGTACTAACGATGCTGACGCCGACGCTGAGGTTGCTGCTGTTGTTGTTGACGATGATGATGATGATGATGATGATGACGGAGCAGTTTGTGCGGGTTGAAAGCCCTCGGCTACAAGCTTTCTCACGAGCGGGGAGTTGTCGACGCAGACCTGCAGGTGACTCCCGCTATTGAGAAGATCGTCGGACACCGTGCGGTATTCTGCGGCAAGTTTACTGGCGGCGATTGCACTGATGGAAGAGGCGGCCGCCATGACCTGGTGCTTGTCTCGGGCCTTCGCAAGGAGCTTGCTGGCGTGGCCCTTGTTTCGGGGTGAGAAGAGCCCGCAGAGACTCTGTTCCATGAGGCGCCGGAGGTCGTCCGGGTTCTGAAGTTTTTGCACGGCCTCGACGCCGGTCCTGAATTGGTCCCAGACGGGGAAGAAGCTCTGCAGCGCCTCGGGCGCTGCGTCGCCCTGGGCCTCGAGCTCTTTGCGCGAGGCGTCCACGAGGGTGACGAGGCGGGCCCACTCGGCCCTCGAGGTCGGGTCCTCGCGCATGGCAAAGTACTCTGGGCCCTTTGAAGAGAACTCGCGTCGCAGCTGCTCAAAGGCCGGCGCCGTGACCCCTTGTCTCTTCCACTGCGCAATGTTCCCCAGAATCTCGATGTACAGCTCGAAGAGGTTCAGGTCCGCGTCGCCCTCCCCTTGCGGACCTGCGAAAGCTCCTCCTCCTCCTCCTCCTCCTCCTCGCTGCAGCAGCTGCTGCTGCTGCTGCTGCTGCACGCGCTCCCACGGCTGCAGCAGCTGCTCCTGCTGCTCGTGCTGGGCCGTGCTCGGCGCCATCCCCGGCACCTGGAGCGGGCTGGGCCGCGGCGGTCTGCTCAGCGCGGGGCCGGCCGCCGCCGCCCCGTCCTCCGCGCCAACGGCCTGCCGCTGCCGCTGCTGCCGCTGCCGCTGCTGCTGCCGCCCGCGCGCCCCGCCGAGCCCCGCGCCAACGGCCTGCTCGCCGCGCATGCCCATGCCCGATGCGGCCGCCATGGGCAGCATCGATCGCGCTCTGCCTGCCTGCCTGCCTGCCTCCGCTGCTCGCGGCGCCGCGGCGGGGCGGCGCTGCTCGAGCCGCCCCGGGTCTCCGCGGCGCGGGCTGCGCTGGACGGAGCGCTGGACGGAGCGCAGGAAGGAGCGAAGGATGCCGCGATGGACGTCGCGATGGATGGATGGATGGAGCGATGGAGCGATGGAGCGATGGATGTTTGAAAAGCGACGAAGGGAAAGATGGGCGGAGGGCGACGGCGCCCCGCCGCAGGCAGGAGGCCCCGCGGGTCCCGCGGCTGCGCCCCGCCGTGCCCTGCCTCTCCGCGGCGCTCGCGGGCCTCGCCGGGCTGGCTGGCTGCCTGCCTGCGTGCTGCCTGCCTGCCTGCCGCCTGACTTGCGTTTGGACTCGAGGCGCCGCCGCGGAGAGAGAAAGACCGCCGCCGCGGGCGCGCAGAACTCCCGCGCTGGCCCCCGGTTCGCCTGCTCGCGCGCGGACCCGCGCACGCCGCGGCGGGGCGTTTCTGCTCCCGGCGCCGCGCACGGAGGAAGCGCTATCTGCGAGCAGAGCGGTTTCCTGCCGTTGGACGGATAGCCCGGGCCAAGAGTCCCCGCGTGCCCCCCGCCGCCGCGGCTCTCGAGGCAAAAAAAGGCAGTGAAAAGAAGCAGGGAAGAAAAGGAAAGAGAAGCGATTGACTCACAGCGAGACTGTGAATGAAATGAAAGACCTGCCTGATCTGGTCATCGCGAGGACCAGCTGCAGAGCGTCGCACTGGCCGCTGCGCCGCAGAGACGGCAGGGCCTGGCTCGGAGGCAGCGTCTCGCGCAGCTGCAAGCCGTCCTGGTGCACCCAGACCAGACCAGACCGGGCCAGAGCAGACCAGGCTAGGACGGGCGGTGGTAGAAAGAAAGAAGGAAGGAAGGAAGGGAAGCCGAGACAAGAGGGCGCCGGCAGCTGGGGCGTTTGTTGACGGACCTCGTCGTTGACCCTCCCACCCACCTACCTACCCACCGACCCGGCCTTCCACCCTCTTGCACGCCCGGACGGCGCTGCTTGCCCGCGGCGCGAACTGCGGCGCGAACTGCGGCGCTCGCGACATTTCTTGCCGCAGGATGCCCTCGCTGCTCCAAGGCACACTCGAGCGAGACGAGCTCGCTCGCATCGTCTGCTCTGCTCCCAGTAGTAGCAGCAGCGTTGCCCGAGTTCTATAATCGCATTCGCATCAACCATCAAGCAACTGCCTGTGGCTTCCTGAGCCGAAGAGCTGGCTGGCTGGCTGGCTGGCTGGCTGGCTGGCTGGGACTCCATTTGTAAAAAGCGACGCAACTCCACCTCACTCACCCCGCCCACTCACCTCACCTCGCCTCGCCTCGCCTCGCCTCGACGTGCAAGACGCCATCCCGATTCTTTGTGTTGCATAAGCCGGCGGTTGCTCGCGCTGCGCGACGAACGACGCACGCCGCGCCTCGCGGCTCGACGCAGCTGCCGGCGTCTGACTCTCTTCCTCCAGCCGCGAAGCTCTTGTGGGGACGCTCGCTAAATTGGGCGAGGCTTCGTTCGTCCGGCCGCGCCGACGTTTAGTTACGCAATTTGGCGCGGGCCGCGCCGCCGTCTTGGGCCAGCCACAGACGGGATGGTGTCGCGATCGTTTTGCGTTGGGCCATGGTCGATGATGGCAGCCTTTATTCGTTCGCAACGCTAGTCAGTGAGAACGGTGACAGATTGTTGATCTGGCTGATTGAAAATTTTGAGAACAAACCAAGAAATCAATCCGAAAAGGATCTTTTGCTGCACGAATCTCTGCTCAAGCCTGACAGGGAACGGACGAGACCAATGATGAAAGAAAGACTTGCTCGAGGAGCCAAGCTGCTAAAAACAGACAATCGGACGCGAGCTGCCCCGCCTCCTGACTTCAACACAATTTCCACCGCAACCATTTCCGCCACGCAGTACGCCTAGGTAAAACAAGAAAACGAAATAGGCCTAATGAAGATGATGAGAAGAGTCTCGTGAAAATGAGACGATGATAATCATTGCCATGCTTTTCAACGAACATTTACATGTGCACAGACGCCGACGACAACAAGCAATTGACGGCAAGATCATAGAGATACAAAGTAAAACCCAGATCATGCGGCGGCTGCGGCTTGCAACAACATCTCATTCATCCATCCAACCCGCTCTTCACCAAGGCTGCTTCCCGAGTCCCCGCTCCCCCTTCTCGCGTCCGTGCTTGCAAACGCAAACGTAAGACGGACGATCTCTACGCTGCGTCGTCGCCCTCCTTCTCCTCCACATCCCAACGCGGAGCAGCATCCCGCATCTCCTCTTGCCGTCCTCATCGTGCTCAAGCTCGCTGTTCCAGTCCCTCGCCCGCCGAGCAGCCGCCGAGCACGAAGAAGACGAAGAAGAAGTAGAAGACGAAGAAGAAGAAGAAGAAGAAGAAGAAGACGAAGAAGAAGAAGAAGAAGAAGAAGAAGAAGAAGAAGAAGAAGAAGAAGACAGTCGCTCGCCCGAGAGAGAGATCGATGCCCCGCGCGGCGGTGCGCGNCGCGCAGCTGCGGCCCGGCGGCGGCCCGCGCGCAGCAGACGGCCGGCCGGCCAGCGTGGCCGCGCGAGCGCCCGCGCAGACCGGAACCGAGCCCGCGCCCGAGGCCGCGCAGCAGCAGCAGCAGCAGCAGCAGCAGGAGCAGCAGCAGCAAGAGCAGCGGCGGCAAGAGCAGCAGGAGCAGCAGCGGCGAGCGCAGCCCCGCGAGCGCGAAGCCGGAGCCGCAGACGCGGAGGCGGGGAGTATCCTGGGCGCGAGGAGGATGTCGCACACCACCGTGGAGGTGCAGGCCGGCGCCGTGCACGAGGTCTCGCTCAACGCGCAGGCCGGGGAGGAGATCCACTGGGCGTTCAAGACCGAGGGGGGCGACATCGCCTTCTGCGTGCTCCTCGAGCGACCCGACGGCAACCTACTCACGCTCGTGGCCAAAGATCGCATCTCCTCCGAGGTCAAGGCCGTCAAAGGCAAGGCGACCACGCCCGAGGCGGGCTGCATCTGGCTTCAGTTCGACAACGGGTACTCATGGGTGACGAATAAGACGCTCACGTTTTCCATCTCGCACATGCCGGCGTCCGATGCAAAGGCGTTCGCATCGTCGTCGTCGCCGGCAGACGGCGTCCAGGCAAGCGACGCAGCCGGCAAGGACGGCGGGCCCAGCAAGGTTCTTTTCGTGCTTGGGGCCCCTGGGTCCGGCAAGGGAACCCAATGCACCAAGCTCGCCGAGGCCTTCCAATACTGCCATCTCTCCGCAGGCGACCTGCTTCGGGCCGAGCGAAAGAATCCGGACTCCAAAGATGGTGCGCTCATCGAGGCCTACATCAAGGAGGGAAAGATTGTGCCCATCGAAATCACAGTCAAACTTTTGCTCTCCGCCATGGCGGCCGACACTGCGCCCTGCTACCTCATTGACGGCTTCCCTCGCAACCAGGACAACCTCGAAGGCTGGATTCGCGAGACCAGCGGACGCAGTGACATTGAGGTGCTTGGCGTCCTCTTCTTCGACTGCCCCGAACAAATTATCACAGAGCGCATTCTCGAACGCGGAAAGAGTAGCGGCCGCAGTGACGACAACGCGGTAGCCATTAAAAAGCGTCTCGCGACTTTTCGCAACGAGACCATGCCAATTGTCGAGTACTTTGAGAAGCGGGAGCAGGTCTGGCGCATCGACACGAATCGTCCCATTTCTGACATTTTCACCAACCTGTGCACGCTCTTGAATAAAATTCTCCCCGTTTCAGCGGCACCGGCGCTCGAGTCCGGGCCTGGAGGGAACGAGAACTGCGCAACTGCTGCAGCACCAGCAAAGGTAGCTTCGTGGCAGGCAAAGGCGACGTCTACCGCTGTTCCTGCTCCTGCTCCTGCTCCTGCTCCTGCTCCTGCGTTGGCCCCCGGGTCTCCCAACGGTGTTGGCAACGGGGCCGCTTCTGCGGTGGTGCTCGAGCAATCAAAGAACGCAGGCCAGCCTTTGAGGGTGATTCTCGGCAGCATGACCATGGGCGGGCCAGTGAACCGTCGGGATAGCGCGAAGATGTTCCAAATGTTCGCCGAGGCCCCTGCGGTGCAAAAGCATCTGACAGCCTCTAAGGTCGAAGTCGATACGGCGCGCATGTACCAGAGCGGAGAAACAGAGGTAGTCATCTCAGACGTCTTCGCCAAGCAGCCGGCGCTCGCGGACAACTTTATGGTCGCGACCAAGGCCAACCCCTTTCCCGGCGCAGGTGAGAACTTGCGTCCTGAAAGCGTCAAAGCGCAGCTCGAGGATAGTCTCCGCGCCCTGCGACTTGACTCCGTCGACGTCTTTTACCTGCATGCGCCGGACCATTCGACCAAGATCGAGGCCACGCTCGAGGCTGTCCAGGCCCTGTATCGTGCAGGCAAATTCCGTGAACTCGGCCTTTCGAACTTTAGCGCCTGGGAGACCGTTCAAGTTTACTACATTTGCAAGGAGCGCGGCTACGTCCTCCCCACGCTGTACCAGGGCATGTACAACGGAATCACTCGTGCAGTAGAGCAGGAACTCTTGCCAGCGCTTCGCGCGCTCGGGATTCGCTTTTACGCGTACAACCCTCTGGCCGGCGGCTTTCTTACGGGCAAGCATCGCTCTCTCGTCCAGTTTCCCAAGGACGGCCGTTTTGGCGAGACCGCCTGGGGAATCAGGTACCGTGATCGTTTCTGGAAGCCAGAGTACTTTAAGGCACTCGATGTGATTACAGCCGCTTGCGAGGAGAACGACATCGCCATGACCTCGGCATCGATTCGCTGGCTCATGCACCATTCTGCCTTGCGAGGTGGTCTCAATGACGGCATCATCCTCGGCGCAAGCTCTCTGGGCCACCTCGAGACCAACCTTGCCGCTGCTGACGAAGGCCCGCTGCCGAAGGCCGTCGTGGCTGCCTTTAATCAGGCTTGGGAAACTTGCCAGCCAGCATGTCCTGCCTACGCGCGTTGATTGCCAAAGGGCGATGCAAACCATTACACTTTCAATGCGTCGCTGCCGCTTTTTATGCATGGTGTAGCCCTCCCTGTAAAAGGCAGGCAGAAATACGAATAAAATCCTGAAGGCCAAACCCCCCAAAAGGAGGGGAAAAAATAAGTATCTTCCAAGCTGCGCACGTGCAAGCGATAAGGCACGTGCACTGCGTTTTGGCAAAAAGTCCCGCAGCTGCTGTGACCCACGCCAGCCACACCAGCCCCAAAACGTAAAAATGACGACGATAAACATGAGTAAGAACAGCAATCAATTTTCATTCATCGTTTTTATCGCAAAGCAAACATACAAACGCATCCGTACAGATCGTCCCTCCATTCCCAGTTTCATGGCAAAAGGACATGGACACGAGACGCGGATGCGCTGAAGAAAAGGGAATCCCGAAATTTGACGATGGGAAAAAGAAGAAAAAGAGAAGAAGACGAAAAGAAGAAAAGTAAAGAAAAGGGAAGAAAGGAAGAAGGGAAGGAAGATTGGAAGAAGGCGGGGAAATCGCCACGGTTCGGGGGATGGAAAATTGAAACAAAGCCATCACACCGCAGTTTGAGTCAACGCGACGTGCGCAGCCCTCCTCTTCCACATGCACAATAAAAGTTCAGCTTAGTGCGCAGTCATCATGGACATGGAAGGAATCTTGCGCAACGAAGAGGAGAACCTGCCCAAGGCGCCACGGAGTCCGCCCGGGGGACGCAAAATCGGATCCGGGGACCCAAGACCTTGAAGAGACTTGAGTCCAAAGTCCTCCGGGGTGATGAGAGAACGCGCAGACTCGAAGCGCTTATTCTCCGCCCAGGGATCTGCCTCCCAGCCGTGACGGAGAGACCAGCGGCTACCGGACGGAGGCGCATACGCCTTAAAGAGCTTCCGCAGGTTTCCAAGCACGTGCTTGGCACGAAAGTTGTTAATGTCTTCGTTGCGAATGGGCTGCATGGGCACTCTGCCCATCGTGCTTTCGCGACGTTCCGCACGCGTGATCGCGACGCGGTCGAGCTGCATGAGCTCGTCGACGCGATCATCAAAGCTCTCTGAGAAGCGAGCCTCGTGAATGGTAGAAACAAATGTGCGGTAGATCTCGTCCGGAAGGTGCAGACGTACCCATACGGTCAAAAAGTTCTCCATGATCTCATCGCTAGGCTGAAAGGCCGTGATGCAGACACAGAGAAGGTCGACGCCAGCGGCAATGGATTCCTCCTTGGGGTTCTCGGTGAGCTGGCGCACAATCTGGCAAAAGATCTCGTCGTGCAAAAAGTCTGCGTCAGGATCCAGGCCCATGCACACGAGCTCGTACCCGGCATTGTTGCGAGCAACAAAATCACTTCGGCCGCGCTTGCTGTCCCCCATGTAAGTCTTGATAAGTCCAAAGACACGAAGCGCGTCACTAACGTTGTCGCGGTCTCCCGTGTACAGCAAGCTCGAGTCCAAGTTCAAGGAGAACTTGATACCGAGACGCGAGCGTGGGCCTGTCTGCTGCGTGACAGGTCGGCCAGACATGGGCGACATTGTCGTCGAGGTGCTGTCGCGATGGCGCTCGGCGATTTCCTCGAGAATTGCGTTCGAAGGCTCCGAGGGCTTGGAATTCCAGCGAAGAAAGCGGAGCGACGAGGCGCAAAATCCATGGTAAACGTTGCCACGAATGCGCTCATTGGCGAAAAAATCCTCGTACTTGCTGAAATGCGTCGCAAGCTCGAGCTCGCGAATCCGCAGGTCGCGCTGCACACGGCGCTTGCGGTCGCGGTGCCGCTTCGCGGCCTCGAGCTCGAGACTGGCGAACTTTTTATCCGGAAGAGCAAGGAGCGCCTTGGCCTCTTCGACACTGTCCGATGTGTACTCGAGCTCATCAGCCTCGAGGACGGCCTTCTCGAGAAGTTCGTGGTCAACAAGGTCGACTGCACGCTTGAGGTCCTCGTCGAGCTTCTCGTAGCGTCCCGCGGTCTCGCGGATCTTGGCCACTGCAACGTTACGAGGCATTGTCCAGCCAGCTGACTCGCGGGCGGCAGAAATGACCTTGTCGCGCGTGGGTTCCTTGAGGGCCTCCTCGGCCAGCTCGCCGACTTCGTCTTCGGCCTGCTTGCCCAGCACAAGAGACTTGACGTGATCGTAGAGTTCCTTTTGCCGCTCCGTCATGGGGAAGCCCTCTTCGCGCAGGCGATCGGCGTCGCCAAGGTATGCCTCGGCCGTGTGTCGATCGAAATCAGGCGAAGTATTGTCTTCGATGTCCTCGAGCGTTTCAAAGTCTTCCTCGACGCTCTCCCACTGCTCGAGGCCAGCATGCAACTTGCGCGCGGCTTCGAGAGAGGGAGGGTTGATGCGGAAGATGTTGCCGACGCTGCCGAGAATGTCGGGAACGTCGTCAATCGCAGTCTCGAGGTCGACGAGGTCGGGCTCTTCGGCGTTCATGGCGTTCGTAAGTCCCTTTTCGGCCTTGATCAGGTTGCGACGCAGACGACGACCGAGGCCCAGACGCCAGACCGTCTGGATTCGCGGGACCACGGTGGCGAGCGCAAGGTTGCGGAGAAGCTCGAGCACCTTGTGGTCCTCAACGCGGTAGAGGATACGCGTCTCGCCAATCTGGACACCGGCAAAGGCCTGCGGGGAGGCCTCGAGGATCTCCCTGCAAAGAAGCTTGGGGTCCTCATGTGAATAAGCGTAGCCAACGTTGATGCAGCGGTACCGTGCGGCGAACTCCTCGTGGAAGAGACGGAACGGGTAACCCGTTTTGCGAATCTCCACGGCTTCGAACACGCCCGAGGCGCGAAGCTGTTCGAGACACTTGCGGCCCTCGAACATGCTAGGCTTTTGCGCGTCGTTGGGCTTGATGCAGCGAATGTAGCGAGTCTCAGTCTTGCGCAGGATGGTCATGAGCTCGCTGAGCTGAGCACGGAACTTGGCAGACTGCGAGATGACCTTGACGCGATCATCCTCATCAAGAGGAGGGAACAACATGCGCGTCATGTCGTCCTCGGAGTACGAACAGACATTGTAGAGATCCTGGTAGAGCGTGTCCGAGTTCTTGGCCATGAAGCCACGAGCATCGTAGACGACCGTACCGGCAAAGTGCTTGATGGAAAAGGCGAGTTCATCGTCCTTGGAGCGGGCAACAGCGCGGTTCTTGGACGAGGCCGAGCCAAGGCCCTGGAAGCGCGGGTGATCCGCATGGACGGACTCAATGCGGCCCATGAAGCGCTCGTCGGTGCCGCCGGGCACGAGGCACTCATCGTCAAGAAGGTTGAGAATACCATCGGGCCTCTTGTCAATGAGGTCCAAGACAATCTGGTTGTCCTCAAAGTCAATATGGCGGAACTGAACGCGCTCCACCTCGTAAAGCTCCTCTTCGTCGCCAAAGGTTGTCTGGTTAAAGAGTTGCTGAAGACGCTCGTTGGCAAAGTTGATGCAGAGCTGCTCAAACGAGTTGTGTTCGAAGATCTCAAAGCCAAAGACATCGAGAATGCCAATGAACTTGCCCTCGGCCTCACCAAATGACTCGTTGATGCGATTCACGAGCCAGTCAAAGAGACGCGAGTAGATTGCCTTGGCGAGCGAGTCGCGCGCCTGGACAGCCTGGCGAACCTTGAGGGGGATGACAGACTCCTCCCCACGCACCGTAATCGAGCGCCGCGTAAGCACACGCTCGAGGGCGGCATCCTGGATCTCGAGGAGCTCAGCGGCGTGCTCGAGCGCGATCCAGGCAGGTGGGCGGCTACCGCCCACCATGGAGAGATTGCGGTCGCCCTTGTCCCCGGACCCTTCAATGGACTCGGGGACGTCCGTGGTCGAGCCGTGGTCCGTGGCAGGACCGGTGTCGCCGACAAGCTTGCAGCCGCGCTGGCCGTCGGGCATTTTGATCTCTGAGAACTCGACATTGCCGAGGTGCAAGACGGCTGCCACAGTGCGAAAGAGCCACTCCTGCTCCTCCTCATCAACCTCAAGTTCCTCGAGGGCATCGACAACCTCGACGTAGTCGGCCTCGTCGTCGATGGTATCTGCTGTTGTGGCCTTGCTCTGGTTCAGGTAGCGGTAGTACTCTGGCGATTCCATAAGCATGTATTTGTCACGAACGGCCGGGTCGCTGAGAATTTGGTAAAACACGTGGTAATTGCGCTCGCCCTCGGCCAAAATAGTCACACGCGAGGATTCGAGCAAGAAGCTGGTGATGCTGGCACCGTTGATTAGCTTGGTGTAGCGATCAAAGTAGACGGCGATCCACTTGCCAAAACGGGACGAGTTGTTGTTGCGCACTGTCTTGGCGTTGCCAAAGGCCTCGAGAACTGGATTGGCCACGAGGACCTTTTGCTCGACCTTGTGGTCGGCGCCCATGCTCGAGCTGGCGGCCATCATCTCAAAGCGGCCGTTGCCGCCACTCGCGGCCTTTTGGTCACTGCCCGCCACAAAGGCGAGATAGTCGAGGCAGGCCTTGGTAGAGTGCGTCTTGCCGGCGCCAGATTCGCCGCTAACGAGAATACTCTGGGATTTATTTTCGAGCAGGAGCGACTCGAGCGCGTCGTTGGCGATGGCGAACACATGCGGCGCCATGCCGCCACCATTGCCCTCGGCGATGGCGCTCTGCTTTTGGACCTTCATGCGGTCCTCGCCGTAGAGAAAGAGGTCCTGGAACGGGTTAATGGAAATGAGCACATTGCGGCTCGATCCAACCCAGGTGTAAATGTCGTTGCTCTCGTAGCGCATGCGCAAGTTGTGCATGATCATACCTTCATCGAGGGCAGGAAGGGCGACAAGGTCCGCCTCGACGCGATCGAGCGCGGAGCGCTTGAGCGGCCAGAGAGGTACCTTTTGTGAGACGCCACCCGTGAGTTTGCCCTTCATGACGCGGATGTGGGGGATGCGCACGGTTTTGTTGTCAAAGAGACGCACGACGACTTCGCCGGACTTTTCGCGAGACTTGACGCGCGCGGGCTGCCATACATTCTTGGGGTGCGGGACCCAGACCCATTCGGCCTCGTCCTCATCGAGCTCGTGCTGTGTCTTGAGGCTGTCGGGCTTGTCCCACGACACCATGCCGGTCTCATGCTCAAAGTAGTACAGACTGCCATCGAGGGCGTACCGGGGCTCCCATCCTGTCTTCTGCACCGGAAAGGACTCATGGCGCGATACGCGGTGGCCTGTGAACGCATTGAAGCGCGCCGACCATTTGCTGCCGCGACGTTCGCTCAGCGCGCGTCTTTCCTGGCGCACGCTCGCGCGTTTCCGTGCCTTCGTCTCGTCGGCCCAGTACGAGCTGCGCCGCACCTCGCCGGCATTGTTCGTCGTCGCCATCTTGTCCTCGACGACGTGCTCCCGCTGCCGCTGCTGCTGCTGCTACGCCCTCGCCTGCAGGCACAGGTCCAGCGCCGTGCACCTGGTCTGCGCTCTGCCTGGGCCAGCCCGGCGCTTGCCTTCCCTTGCTTGCCTTTACTCGCTAGCTTGTGCTGCAAGCAAGCTAGCTGGACTTTCTTTCCCTTGTCTTTTCGCGGCAGGACCGGCCAGAAGGGGGCAGCCAGCCCCGTGCTGCGCTGCGCTGTGCTGCGGCTCGGCTCCGCTCGGCCTTGCGAGGGTCGCGCGGCGGTTGCAGCTGCCCGGCGCGTTGGCTTGAGTTTGGGTCGGGTTGAGTTGAGAGATGCGAAGCGGTGAGAGGAGAGGAGATGAATGAGACAAATGCAAGCAATGCACACGCGCGCGCGTGCTCGCCTCGCTGCTTCTGGCGCCGCGCTTGCTTCCGGCGGGGCCGACCGCGCGCCGAGAGGGTGTATCGCGCGCGCCGCCGTCCCGCGCGCGCGCCGCCCTCGCCTCCTGCCTCGCGCCCTCGCTCCCTCGCTCCCCCGTCGCTCCGAGCGAGCGCTTGCTCGGCGCGCGCTCCTGGTTTCGACTTTGCGCTTTTCCTTCTTTCTTCTTTCTCCTCTTTCTGCCCCCTTCGCCTTTCCGCACTTGCGCGCGCGCTATAACCCACTTGCGCCCGCCGCTTTCGCCCTTGGCGCTGGCCCGCGTCGACGCGTGCGCGCTTGCACTGCACGTGCAGCACGTGCACGCCGCAGCCGCGCCGCTCGAGCTGCTCCCGCCCCTGCGACGCCGCGCCGCTCGCACCGCCGCGCCCGCGCTGCGCCCGCCTCCCGCCGCGCCGCGCGCCGCGACACCCACCCCAGCCCTGGCCCCCAGGACCACGACCACGACCAGGACCGGGGCGGAGGAGCGGGCGTGCAAGCAGTGCACCAGGGCGTGCACGCGTGCACAAGCAAGTGGGCGTCCCTCAACGTGCGCGAAGGTATCGATACGTTCGTCCCAGGCGCCGCGGCACGGCGAGCGGGGGAGTGGCGCGGGCGCTCTTTCTCGGCAGGCCGGCGCGCCGGCCAGCCCGCGCTCGCTCGCCCGCTTCTCGTGCCGTTTCGTGTCGTGCCGTCTCGTCCCGAGAGAGGGAGGGAGGGAGGGCTGCGAAGCGTGCGCGCGCCACTGCCAACAAGAGGAGAGGCGCGCGCCGCACTCACCGGTCGTGATTCCGTGCTAGCTGCAGCAGCAGCGCAGTGCAAGAGAAGGTATGGATGGGGTAAGACCTAGCTAGGCCTAGCGAGATTCATCGTTGGCACTGGCCGCAGCCGCTGGCCGAGGAGCTCGGGGCCTGCAAGTGCAAGAACGCTCCCTGGAGTCTCCCTGATCGCGGCCTTGGACGATGGGAAGTGAGAACTTCGATCGCATCAGTGGGAGCTGCACTGCAGCTGCAGCTTGCCGGTGTTACTGTTAGTAGGGTGCAGTGAAGCGCATGACGCGTGGTTGGTGAAGTTGAAGTTGTGTAGCCAAGCAGCTTTATTCCGGTTGTGATGAATTTTTTGCAGTTTGGGCGAAGATGAAGGGAGGTTTGGTGGTTTGAGCAAGGCCGACAAACCCGCCTGGGCCTAGCCAGCTAGCCTAGTGGGAATTAATTAAAATCATGTACTCTTGACCTGCAAGATGTCACGCGTAGCTTGTGGGTGAACGCATACGCAAGCCAAGAAGAGGACGCGGCAATGAATAGAAAAATATTGATGTGCCATCGTCTGGATAGTACACAATAGGCCTACTGTATCATCTCTTCAATCCAGAGATGATCTAGCTCTCGTTCAACGTGAGCCTTTTTCGCTTGTAAAACCGCTTCGAGCTGACTGGTGGTACAAGAGACGCCAAGCCGCTCAATGGCATCAGTACAGGGCTGGGGCGACGACGAACGCAGCAAAGCAAACAAGCAATCGTTTCAATGTGATCACGCAAAACACTGCGATGGCAACGACGTGTCGCCGGTAGGCAAACTTTTTAGCGGACAATATTAATGTGCTACGCGTATTCAAAGGGAGGCGGTAGTACAGTCACAGTCAGTGCCACACCAAGATTGCCACCAAACACGCGCCTTTCCTTTGCTCAGCGTTTTACGATCATTGGCATTCCGTCGTCTTTGTCGAGCGAGATATCGTCTCCACCAAAAAAAATGGGCCCCTTGGACCGCGGTCACCATGGGTCGCACACAATAGGATTTCAAATGAGTAAAAAGGCACTTACTTGGCCATTTCTCCTTCTCTACATATTTGCAGCACACGAAGGAAGCGTTGATGAGGCTTGGCACGATTCTAGCAGTTCTCCCCTCTTTGCAGCACAAAGGAGCGAGCAGCTGGTGCTTGGACAGTTTCAGTCTGTCTGTTTGTTGCTTGCGTGAGCGTGTGTGTCACACAATAAGAGAGTTGATGATTAAAACCCACTCTCCCTCGGGTCAACATTTAGTTCTCCATACTCATGCGGGGGAGTTGAATTTCGAAGCCGGCGTGATTGCAAAACCTGGGAGGTCGTTGGCGATGTGACTTCTCAATACTAACGAGCTGCTTTCCATTGACGCGTTTTTTCAAGTCAGGAAGAAGGCGCTGGCCATCGGTCCGGCCTCGGCCCAAACCGGCCTCGTTAATGAGCTTGACGTATTCGTAGGCAAGAATAGCGAGCGCAGCCTGGTCTCCTCGGCTGTGCGATTCGTAAGGGCGCGCGTGAGCGTGAGCGAGTGTTGTTAGTTTTCTGTTTATTTGTTTTGCCGAGCCAACGCAACGCTTTTTTGTTGGTTCGATGCACGGAGCCTTGTGTGTCACGGCGCGAGTCTGCAAGGAAAAGGAAAGACCATTTCCCTTTTCTATGTAAGCGTATGAGGATGAGCGCAGGAAAGAGAAGGAAAAGCAAATAAGCGACGGTATAGGGAAAGGAAGCAGAATAAGATGGAGCAAGCAAGGGAGGAAGCAAGAGGAGTGAAACGTACTGACAATGACCCTCGTAGTCCATTTTGCATTCGCCAAAGCCGGTGAACCCGCTGGCTCCCTCGGGAGCCATGCATTCCTTGACGAGGGCGCAATTGGCCCAGTCCTCCATGATCTGCATGACAACCTCATTGCCTGTGTACCAAATTTGAAAAGAGGCCGCGTACGATGGTACGCCTTCGTAGTCATGCATGTTTGCCGAGACCCGTCCACGCGTGAGGCGATTGAGCATTTTAAAGGTCATGGGGTGCGTAATGACCGGGATGGTCTCCCTGAAAACGTAAAGGTAGCCCGGCCATTCGTTGGTGATTGCAAGTCCGTTGTTGAGCGCCACTGAGTCCCAAACGCGCGTCTTAGAAAAGGCGGGGCCGAAGCGCACCGACGCATCGCACCAGAACACGACCTGGCAAGGCCCAACTTCCTTGACGACGCGATGAATGGCGGTGGGCTTCCACAGGCTGTTGGTGAGGCCAAGAATGCGATTGTAGACGGTTTCGGTGAGGTCGTGGTCCTTGAAGCCAAGCCAAGAGTAGTCGAAGGCCTGCACGGTGACTTCAATGTCGCAGGCGGCCGTCAGGTAGGTATCGATGACGTCCTGCGGAACGTCGTCGCTGAGGAGAAAAATGTGAAGATGCAGTTTGTCCTTGTGCGCTGGGCCTGGGTTCCTGCGCGAGGTCCACATGCTCTGCAGGGATCCGATCATGTCGAGCACCTCTTCGACGTGGTTAAGCGTGCATGCGGTGACGACGTGAATGCCGCCGTGCGGGTCGTAGGTGCAGGTGTTGTTTTCCGGTTCCCTCCAGTGCAAGGACGGGCCCTGCGCCGACGTGTACGAGGGCGGGGGGTTCGCTCGCAGCGTGTAGTGCGCGCTCTCCACGGGCTGCCCGATGCCATCGTCGGGGAAGTTGCAGTTCCTCAAGGGCGACGCCGGGTGCATGGCTATGAGACACAGCAAGAGAAAGGTCACGGCGCAGACCGACACGAGCAGCCTCTGGATCAGTTGCCTTTTCCTCACGAACTTCATCTTCTCCCTCGGAGCGACTCTGTTCTGCAGCCGGCTCCCGGCGTCCTCGCTGGCCTCGGGCCTCGGCCTCGCCCGTCAGCCAGCTGCGAGGCTCGCTCCGAAGCGGCCTCCGCGTCCGAGCCGGGCTTGTCGTCTGCACCGGGTTGTCTGTTTGTCTGTTTGTTTGTTTCATCTACTTTCTCTGGTTTCTTCTTTGTCCCTCCGTTCGACTCGCGTCCTTGATTTCCAAGTCTGTCCTCAGTTTCCTTGTTCCTGCTCTGAGTATAGCTAGGCCTAGTTCTACTCCTACTACCAGCGCGGGAAAGGACGAAAGGGCGGGGAGGAAGTAAACGAGAAGGGAAGAAAAGGAAAGTCTACGTTCGCTAAAAAAGTTTACCTTGGAGTATACATTCGTCTCGAAAGCCGCGTCGGCCCGCTGCACAGCCTCGCTGGGCCGCGGGTCTACGTCCTCGCGCGGCTGAAGCCGTCTTTTATGGCAGGCCGGCTGGCCGGCTTTCCGCGCACGGCTAAGGCCATGCGACGGCGGGACGCTCGCGTCAAGGTCGCAATCTCGGGCGCTGTATCTTGCCGGGGTCCCTGCCGCGTCAGTGTGCTAGCTGGCTGCCGTCCTCGTCTCAGTCCCCGCAGCGACACGTGAACACCAGGGTGTCGGGCCTCTCGTGCATATTGCCACTGGTGCTGCGGGAAGCTGTGGGCCGACGAAGCTTGCTCAACATTTCGCGTCTGCTTCCTTTTGCGCAGTCGCCAGCGCGCGTCCGTCGATGCACAGACTGAGAGTGCGACAGAAAGAAAGAAAGAAAGAAAGAAAGAAAGAAAGAAAGAAAGAAAGAAAGAAAGAAAGAAAGAAAGAAAGAAAGAACAAAGAAATAAGTGGGCAATCTCGGAAGCAGCCTGTGGACGTAGTAGACTGGCAGCTGCCTGCAGCTGGCTGATTCTAGGTATACGCCGCTGCGAGCCACGCTTGAGCCCCCTTTCCGGCCACCGCGCGTTGGTCTCTTTCTCTCCGCGTCCCTGTCGTTCCATACGTTTGCACCTAGGAAAGACGCCGCCGCCAGATCCGTGCCACCGCGTCTTCGCGGTCCGTTCCGGCCGGGCCCGCGGGCCGTCGCCACCGACATCACTGGCGGTGCGGCTGTCGCTTCTTTTTGCAATCACGGTCACCTAGGTCCGCCGTCGGCCATCCCGCCTCATTCCAAACCCAGCTCGGCTGCGGGAGTATATCTTCCCCGACGCCTCGCTGCGGGAGGCCGTCCCACCCATCCATCCCAACTCCCTTTCCCTTCTCTCCCCACAGCCAGCTTGTCGCGCAACCGCCCTCGCGCGCCAGCCGGGCTCACTGCTGCCTTCGCGCGCGCGGGCCCTCGCGGGCGGCCGCCGCGCCTGCTCCGCGCACGCGTCTCCGCCCGTCTCCGCCCTCACGCGCCGCCTCGGACGGGCCGCGACACCCCCGCGAGTCGCCGAGGGCTGCGTGCGTCCCAGCCAGGGTCTGGGCTGCGTCCCTGCTCCCTTTCACGTCGGGCGTCCGAGTCTGTCTTGGAAGCGCGCGGAACACCTGTGATGGAGTTACTTCCAACGCGCGGTGACGCAATCTTCACGACAGTGTAGAATGGCAGGCGCTGGACACAGCGTGGACCTTCGCGCTGATGCGCGCTGTTCGAAAGGACGACGATGAGGGTGCTCGCATTGCGCGTAACAGCAACCAAGGCAAGTTGCACTGATGCTGTTGCGTGCCGCGTGCGGTACCGGGGTCGTACGAGCGATGGATGGCGGTGGCTGTGAGAAAGAACAAAGCGATTGGTTTTCGCTCGCCTTGTTTCGGGGGTGTATACGTGAATCAGCTGCAGATGCTAAGTGTTTCAGTATTTCGCGTCTTGTCCGCAACGACTGTGCCCATCCCATGTGGCGGGATGAGGCAATCGTGAATGACCTTGTACCAGGCGACGTAAGTTACTCGAGTCGCGCTGACTCTTAGTTCTTGACGTCCCCACCGAGTCCACGAACATTCGAGTCCCACTGACCCTCACGGTCAGTTATTAACGTCCCCACCAATCCCTTCCCATGTTCACATTGTCCATTTAGGTGTGCCGGTTTGCAGTGCTGCTAAACTACGAACGAATTCTTTTTCTGGGGGGCTGCCCATGTGGCTGGCTGTATATTGTCCGCTGACAGTGGCGAAATTTGGCCAATGTATGTAAGCGTCAAGCTGCCAATGATCAAGCAGTGCTTTGCATAGTCGAGCAGGAAGAGAAGGGCGGTGGAAGAAAAAAGATATAGAGAAATACTTCAAACTTGCTAGATAGAGGTCTGTGAACCTGATATGATTGAGTAATGAATGAATGGATAAATGGATGGATAAACGGGTGGATGGATGAATGGAGAAGCGAGGCCAGGCTGCGCGCTCCTGGGTAACATCTGGCTCACCCTTTGTCTGGCCTCGCCCTACGCCCCTGCGCCCCTGCGCCCCTGCGCCCTTTTTCTTTTGTTTTTCCTTTTCATGTTTTGGTGTATACGTAGTATCTTGTTGCTGTAATTGGTGTTGCGAAAAAGGCCCCCTGCCCTGGTGGCCAAGAAGAAAGAAGAAGGGAACAACGCGACAAAGCACTACTAGGCTAGGCTTACCGGTGGACTCAGTTGTCCGCAGATGCCTCAGCAGCGGCCGCAGCGGCCAATTCCTTGCAAACCGACTTATGGCCGCCCTTCCAATGCTTGATCTGACACTCGCGGCTGCAGTACGACTGCTGAAGACACTGTGCACAGACCTTTTTAGCCGGCTTCTCACACGAAGGCTCACAGCACGTCTCTTGCGGAAGCGCACGCACCGAGCCCGACGAGCGGGCCTTGGAAATATCCGCAGGCCGCGTCTTGGCCGGCGTCGTCAGTTCTGGATCGACATTAGCCTTTTCGTCAGCCGCGGCCGATGCCTCCGCGGGCTGGCTCGCGGTCTTCCCGCTCGACCCGTTAGCCTGATGCGGAGTCGTTGCCGTACCCGCTGCTGCGTTCGAGGTGTCCGAAAGAAGAGTGTCCGAGCTCGTATCCGCGTCGCCGTCCGCGCCCGCAACGGCGCTCGTGACCTGCTCGGCAATGGTTGCGACGGTGGCGGCAGCGGTCGTGGCAATCGAGGCGACCGCGGCGCCGACCCCCGTGCCGGCAGCATCCCCTTCATCGTCCTTTTTGGCCATCTCGACCTCGTCTGCTACTGGGGCCTCCTTGGCCGCATCCACATCCGCAGCTGGCGCGGCAGCGGGCGCAGGGGCTGGCGCGGCGTCGGCCACAATGTCCGACTCAGAGTCACGTGGCGTTGTCTCCACCACCTTGGCGTCGATTGGCTCAGGCTCCGTTGCTGTTGCCGTTGCCGCTGCTGCTGCTGCCGCCGCCGCACCTTCTCCCTGCCCGCCTTCGCTGGCCGGAAGAACCTCCTTGGCATCAGCACTGCTGCTCTCGCCCTCTGCCGGCGTCTCCACCGCCGTGGCGACGGGCGGAGAACTCAGCTCATCGGCCTGAGGCACTTCCTTCGCGTCTTCCTTTTCGGAGCTCTTGGCGCCGGCCTCTTCGGAGGCCTTGGTGGCCTCCGCAACGGCCTCGTCCGTGGCCTTCTTGACCTCCTCTGACGCCTTGATGGCCTCCTCGACTGCCTTCTCTGCAGTCTTCATCTCCTCGCCAGAGACATCGCCGGAAGCAGCTGCAGCAGCAGTAGAAGAAGAAGCGGCCGCGCCGTTGCCAGCCTCTGTCGCGGCGGGCTCCGCTTCGGCTTCGGCCTCTTCGCCGCCCTTGGCCTGCGCCTTGGGGTCCCCCTCCTCGTCCTTGGCCGCGGAGGTGGCCTTGTCCACGGCTTGCTGGGCCTCCTCGGCGCGCTGCTGCAGCGTCTCCGCCGCGTCCTCCGCCTTCTGCACGGCCTTCTGCACGGCCTGCGCCACGCCCTGCGCGCTCGCCCCGCCGCCCGCGCCCGCGCCCGCGCCCGCGCCCGCCGCCGGCCTCGCGGCCTCCGCCGCCGCCGATTTGCCCACGCAGCCGCCCATCCTCGCCGCCGAGCCAGCCAGCCGAAAGCCGCCGCCCAGCCGCCGGCCTGCCGCGCCGCCGCCTCGCCCGGACGCGCCCAGCCGCTCGCCGCGTGCCTGCCCTCGCCGCGGCCGCGCCGCTGCCGCCCGCTCGCTCGCTTCCGGCTCTGCGCGACCGCGGTCGCCTCCTCGCCGAGCAGACCGCGGCGGGCAGGCAGGCAAAGGAGGCGGGCGCCCCTCGCGAGTAGCGGGAGCCGCGGCGTGCCGCCCGTGCCCCGCGCGCGCAGCCGCCGATCTTCGCCTCGAGCCAGGCTGCGCGCGCAGCCACGCTTGTATCGCCGCCTCCGACGCGCGCTTTGCAAGGCTGCTGCGTGCATACGGGGCCGTAGGGGACGCGAGGAGAGACTTGTAGCGGAGGCGGGAAACAGGGGCGATGGGGATGGGGGTATGCGTTACGTGCGGCTGGGGCACGAGCATTTGCGCTCGATCGTTCCAAGCCGGACCAGCGCGCGACCTCGTCGCCGTCGTCCGCACGGCTACGCTGAGGGCGGGGAAGAGAGGGAGGAAGCGACGAAGTCTCTAAGACTTCTCGCAAGCAAGGAAGCAGCTGCAGCTTGAGAGGCCCGGGCGAGTCCGGTAGTCAAACGGTACGCTGCGGAAGCGCCTCCGCAAGTTTAGGAGAAAACAGCGGCCACTCTCAGCTCGGAACTCCAACCAAGTGCCCGCAAGCGAGTGAGCAAGGTAAGCGATCAAAGCGAGCTTCCGGTCGACTCGTTGACTAAAACCTTCTTGCGCTTCTCGCTCGCGCGCGCGCGCAATCCGTGAAACAAGGCGCCTCGTGAAGTCGGAGCAACCGAGCACACACGATGCGCGAGTGCGATCTGGCAACCTGGATGAGCGAGTCCAAGTCCGTCTCCATGGAAGAGGCAAGCCCACTGGACGCTGCGACGCGACAAGCAAGCCTCGAGATCGTCTGCCTGGTTGAGCGCAGCGATCCAGTGTGCGCTTTCGCAACGACACATCTCCGCAAAACACAAAAGGAGCTGCAGATCAAAGTCACCATTGTGGAGGTCGAGAGCTTTCAGGACACCATCTCCAATCCTTATGGCGTGCATGCCTTTCCAGCGACTCTGCTGCTCTGTGATGGCCGTCCAATCAAGGTCTTGCGCTCAGGCTACCGTGAGAGCCTGGCACTCATTGGACCTGTATCATCGGAGAACCTCGTGGATTTTGTTCGTGACGCAAGAGACAAACTCATTGATGCCGAAGACCCCCTCGCCCTCGCGCCCGTTCCCGTGAGCTTTTAAAAATGGTAATGACAATGCAATGTCGACTGTAATTTGATTTGTAAAAAAAGAAGTTGTATCAATTTCGACCCTTCTCATTAGCTTGCGCTCGATAAAATAGAATGAAAATGGAACGCTTTACAACTTGTTGCATGTGAGGAGGAGCTTGCCCTTGGTGGCGCCAGACTCAAGCATGTGGTGCGCCTTGGAAGCTTGCTCGAGCGCAAGCTTCTCTTGCACAGTGACCTTGATCGAGCCATCCTTGATCCATCCAACGAGCATATCCATGCGCCGCTTCAGATCCTCCTGGCCCTCCAAGTATCCGTAAAGGCTCGGGCGCGTGAGGTAAATGGATCCCTGCGCAGTGAGCTCGAGCGGGTCAATGGGTGGCGTCGCTCCGCTAGCATTGCCAAAGACCACCAGCATTCCGCGCTTGCGAATGCACTGCATGGACATCTTGTACGTCTTTTTGCCGACGCCGTCGTAGGCAACATGGACGCCCTTGCCATCCGTCGCCTCCTTGACGCGCTTCACAACTTCTTCCTGGGAAAGCTCATCGTAGGGGAGCACGAGGTCGCATCCCACGCTCTTGGCGACTTCCACTTTGCCAGAGCTGCACGTACCAATGACGGTCGCGCCGAGGGCCTTGGCAATCTGCACGAGGATCTGGCCCGTGCCACCGGCCGCAGCCTGGACAAGGCAAACCTTGTCCGAGCTTAGAGGGTATGTCTCGCACGCAAGGTACTGCGCCGTGAGACCCTGAACCGCCAGCGTCAGCAAATCGTCCAGAGCCACGCCTTCAGGCACGGCGTAGCACATGTCGGCATCGACGGCTGAGTATTCGCAGTACGTCGGGTTTCCAAGGTACACGACGCGGTCGCCGAGCTTGGTGAACGTCTCAGGGACCTCGGACCCAACGCCGACGACCTCGCCGGCGCCCTCTTGACCCAGACCAAAAGGCGCCGCCTTGGGATACAAGCCCGTGCGAAAGTATGTGTCGATAAAGTTCACACCGGCGTACTCGTTGCGGACCAGCACCTGTCGCGGGCCGAGCGGCGTCTTCACGCCGGGCACCTCCGCATCGTTCTTCAAGCACGCGTCCAAGCCCTCCGCCTTTTCCACCACGCCGTCCAGGATCACGGCACGCTGCGTCTCGGGCAAGCCGTCTTGCATTCTCGCCGCCATGATGTTCGCAAGTCCTCGCGTCTGCGTTCCCGTTCCAGCTCCCGCTCCCGCTCTCGCTCCTGCTCTCCACCTCTGCGTCGCGAGCTCTGCTCCTCTGCAAATGCGAAGCGGTCTGCCCACGCGCGCGGCGGCCGCAACAAGCATCCTCGGCGTCTCTCGGGCTCTTCCCGACCGACCTCCACGGCGCCGAGTCCGGCACCTTTGCTGGATCGCTTCTGTCTCTGCATCTGTGATAAATGCGGTCGTGATGGGAGTAGCCCGGCCCCTTGCTTGGGTTCAATGCATGCGTTGGCCTTGATCTTCACGAATTCAGAGGCCTCGCAGACCTGGATCTCCGCGGCGTGGCCTTCTCGATCTTCCCGAATTCCGTTATCCCAAGGACGATGATAATCGTGATCAGCGGTCTCGAACTTCGAGGTCAAGAATCCTAGATTTTGCGCGCGTCTTTCTTTCCACCGTGACTCGGACAGTGGTGCAAACGACCAGACGATCGCTGGTGTCTTCTTTGACATCGACCATCTCGTCAGAATCCGACGTAGAATTCACCCAATTGTAGCGCGACGGTCGCCCATCGCCTCCTCGCAGCAAACTTACGGTCACGCCAACATCTTTTCCACGCCACAAGGAATAAGATGTTTGCTGTGTCGATTTCTCCGGCACTGCGGATGTCCAGGTATTGAGTCGTCGGCATCTCTTGCGGGAACTCTGCAATCTGCGTCTTTATGCATCTTTAGCTCCGTGGTGCCGCTCGCGGTGGAATCTTCTCGCACTGCTCCGAACCCTGCACCGGGACACAGACACAGACTTTCGCGTCTTCACTCGGTGCTCTGCTCACTAGCACAGAACTTCTTCATAGACGTGCCCAATATGACACGTTTGCTTGATTTACACCACGAGGAGCGCGCTCGACAGCAGCCACATGCCAGCCTGGCAGCTGCAGCGCGCCGTTTCTCTCCAGCGCGTATACTATACTCCTCAATCGCAGTGTGCTCTTTTGCACACATGATTCCTCGAACGATGGATGACAGACCCCGAATCCGACGAAGACTTCAACAGCAACAGCAACTTGAAGAAGATGCCGAAGTGGGCGGTGGTGGACACCGGACAGCCGAACGTGCGACCTGCGCGCGAGCTCGTGTCAGAGCACCCGCGCGCAAGCCTGGACGAGGATGGGGAGATGGATTGGAGCCGCAGCGCGCTGCTGAGCCTGGATCTGGTCGACGCAGGGCGCTCGGGCGTGCTGCTGGTTCACGTGGAGGGGCGCGGGGTCGTGGTGATCAAAGCGACGACCAACCCGGCGCAGGAGCTTTTCGCGAGCCTGGCTGCGCCGGAAATGGGCGTGAGCGTGCCGCGCTGCCGGCTGGTCTCCCCGGGTGAACCCGAACACACCGCCATCCGGGAGCACGTTTCGGCGCTGCTGACGCCCAACACATACGAGCACGGCATCATCTCCTGGACCTACCTCAAGCAGAACCTACTCCTCGTAATGGAGCTGGCCGCCGGGTACACCGTTCTCCCGCAAGTCGCCAGCGGCGCGATCGGCCGATCGGCGCTGCGTCGAATTGGGCAGGTGCTAGCGCTCGACGTGCTCCTGCACAACGGAGACCGTATCCCAATAGGCGATCTGTGGAACAACAATGGCAACCTAGCCAATGTGATGGTGTCAAACTCTGGCGACGGCGCCATCATGGCTGTCGATAATGTGGGTAGCAGCCCCACAAACGAGCAGCTTCGAGAGGGCTTCTTGCACCGCCTGCACTCCCTCCTCGAGTCCCGGAAGTCGCTTCTGCGTGGACTAGAGACCACGCTGGGTTGTCTCGGATCCAAGGTGGCCGCCCTGGAGGGAGGCGAAGCCGAGCAGCTCGAGGTCCTGGCCGATGGCATGGTGCAAGGTTTGGAGCGCATCCATACTCACCTGACGCCGCAGCGCCTTGGCGAGTTGCGAGCCAGGGTGGAAGACATGGGGTCCAACGGCGCGGTGTGGGAGTCCAGCTTGGACAGCGTTGCGGTGAACTTTATGACCGAGGTGTTCGCTATCGTCGAGGAGGTGCTCGCGACGGGCGACTTGCGGACATCATCGTTGTCTTCGAGCCCGGATAACGTGATGTTTCAACGCATCGAAGGGGCTGATGGATGCGGGGCGATGCTACAGGCACTGCCGGTGGATGAGCAGCTGGTCGTCTTCTTCGACTTTGACCGCACCCTGACCAACGGGTTCGCGCTACCCACCGAGACGGCCTTGGAAACACGCGTACGCGGCGGAGAGGCCACTGTGCGAGGGTTAGCCCGCCTCCACCTGGCACAGGTGCCGCTATTCATCGTCACCGCGAGGCCTCCTCGAGAGCTGGTGGTGCTGCAACTCGCCGCCTCTCTCCGTGGACCGCAAAAGGAGATCGGGCGCTTCTTCCTTCCCACTGATGCGGAAGTCAGCGCCGAGGAGGTCTCCTTCGGCGACGTGCCCCTCGCCAGAGCAACCAATGCACGTCTCTACGCGTCGGACTATCAAAAGTCGATGGCCATCGCTCACGCTTTGGACGACCTCTTCCCCGCTGACGAGGAATCAAGAATCAGTAAGGTGACGGTGGTCTTCGTGGACGATGTGTACATGAATGCCCATGACGTTGGCACAGGCACCGCGGTGGCTCTCCGTGACGCGGGCAGGACCGACCTTGCCGACGCCGTGTCCGTCCGTAGCGTCTGGTGGGACACCTTCTTGGAAGAAACCGGCGACGCACCGAGTATGGGGCTGGTCGCCAGCGACAACATCGAGAAGGGATACCCGGCCTATTCGCGTTCCGTACTCGCGGACTTTGGGCTCACCCCCGCCGAGGTGGACAGACGCATCGAGGTCTACGCCGCCGCTGAAAGGAATGCTGGTATTACCGTCGCTAGGGAGGCGCCCAAGCCACCGGGAAAGCTCAAGGCCGCCACTGCAGCGCAAATGAAGCTTGCCAGTTTCCTTTTTGGCGGTGGCAAGAAGCGATAAGTGCGCAAGATCTCATGTCTTAGATTTGGTGCAGTACCTGTGGCGGGCTGAAGGCGTGTTCAGGCGTCACGAGGACCCAACCTGCTGCACCTACGTTTGGTGGGGAAGTGGGGCGTGACAATGAAACGGCTGTGCTTTCCTGCGGTCGTCATATTTCTGATCAACCTGTGGCTTCGACTGCGTACGGTGTCGGAGATGCAAAAGGCCAAGAAACACAAGGCTTGCCTGTTTTGGAACGATGACGATGTCGTCGCAGAGTTGAGAGGCTGTTATGCTCGAACGGCGTGCACTGCAACCAGCCTGACCAGCACGCAAACGCATTGCTCGACAATGCAATCGACGTTCATCGACGAGGGCCAGGACATGTTCTGAGTGAGAATATTGAAGCGCTGCATCATCCTGATGGAGGGGCGGACGCTTTACCAGCTCGGGCATGCGTTTATGGAGGTCGATCAGCCGACGATTGAGTCAGTTGGTGGACTTGCGATCACCTTTGCAAGCTTGAAGATCAAGACCACGAGGGTGTTTGCTGCCAACGTTATGGCGCTGCTTGGCGCTGCTGGAGCAGCTGCTGATTGTGAACAGGTGCAAAAGGAGGAGAGCATCGTGGAGCTGCACGTGCAATTCTACTCTTCGGAGGTGTACAAGATCGACACGGTGCGCAAGTCTGCCAAGATCAAGCCCAGCTGCGGCGAGTTCCTCCGCCTTTTGACCTATGGTTTGTATACTCTTCGTCTTCCACAGCTTCAATATCGCATATGTCGTCCCTGTGAAGGCAGACAAGAGCGGTTTCACCTTCTCTGTCTGCGAACGTGGCGCTTATTGCAGCTCGCCAGCAGCAACAGAAACATCAAACAACGGTGAGGCATTGGGGAGTAAAGGGCGGTCCATCAGAAGCGACGCAACGAATGTTTTGGACGGCACCAAGACCGGCACCAAGACTCGTACAAGATGTTCGAGTGCAGCTTCAAGACAGGGTCCAGCTGTCGCACGTCCAAAGAAGGGAGACCTTCACTTCTTGGATACAGTGCGAACATGCAAGTGATTGATGCTGGTGCGGCGCCGGAGAAGTAGCGCGCCATGCGAGACGATCCGGGTGTCCGCAGCTTCATGAAGGACCAGCAGAAGATGAACGTCGCATCGCCGTCGCAGACGTTAGTGTCTGACGCCAAGGACCTCCTTGAATGGATTGTAGGTGGAACTGGTCCGGTCGAAGAATCCTAGGAGGCCTGGTATGACCCGTTCATACCTCACCTGCTTGGGACGTTCCAGGAACCACCACACTGGCTGTTTGTCTCTTTTTTTCTTTTCTTTTTTTTTTCATGCGCAGGTTCTCTTCTTGCTGCGCTGTGAGAGGGAGAACCTGGGCGGCTACGAAGCGTCATCAAGCTCGAGGAGGCCGGTGTGCGGCCTGCGCAATATTGCAACGACAGGCTCCCGCTGGATGCCAGTAGACATGGGGGTGTGCGCGGCCGGGTACCCCTTCTCGGGTCGAACAACCTGGTGGCGGTGACCGCAGATACCCCTTTTCGTTAGTAGTAGTTCGTTACAGTTAAGGTATGAATAAGCCAGCACGAGAGGGTCTCCGCGCGAGGACCCTCTTCGACTTCTTCAAGCATTGCATTGCAGTTAGAGAGCGTCATGCGAATAAAGTATAAGGCTGAAAGAGAACTTGCGAGTGTGCGTAGTTGGCGAAAGGCGTTGTCGAGACTCTCGTCGTGGCGGTCTGTGGTCGGATGCAAGCAAACCTCGAACATCCAAAGTCCAATTGACGCACTCAAAAGACACCCGACCCACCTTCTGTGCACGTGCGCCAAAGATGGAGGGGAAAAGGAGACGAAAGATACCGTGGTGACGGCAAACGATGTGCAAGTCGTTGCTGCTGCGCGCAGAGAGGAGGAGGAAGAAGACCCGTCTTTTGACCGGCGCGTTGCCATTCGTGGCGGAGTACGTCTAATCTAGTCTTGTTTCACTTTGGCTTGCTTTGGGTTGGATTGAATTCCCTTGTCTTGCTGTGATTCAATTTGTTCTGTGCCGGACGATGACTGACAGTTGACTATCAAAAATATAGAAACCTGGCGGAAAATACAAGAACGAGCGCTATTGCGGTTCAAAATCGTGGATCGTTGGTTGCCTTTTTTGCTTGCCTTGGTACGTTCGAATTCCTGAGCCCAAGACGCTCGTACTGCTAGTTTTTTATTGTCCCCACTGGTTCACCAACTCACTGACTGACTCACAATCCTATCTACACAGCGTATGTTGCTGCCCTTGCGACCACCGCGAAGTTTACTTTTCGCCCCCCAATGGGCGCAGAATTGTGCTCCAAAAGCTTTGAGACATCTCAAGAGTATAAGTTTTGTTTACACAATATCGTTGTTGTTCTTGTTGCTGCTGTTTCTGTTGTTGATGTTGTTGTTGTTGTTGTTGTTATTGCCGATGTCGTTATCGTCGTCGTCTTCAATATACTCTGACCTTTTCTGAGCCACTGCAAAAAAAATAACGTGACGTCGTTCGTGTCATGTTGGAAGACTTGTCAAACCCAGATCCGCGAGCGATAACTCAGCTGAGCAACAGATTTTCTCCTAGCCTCCGCCCAGGTTTGCCCGTGAAGGTGCCTCGCCTTGCTCATCATAGCGAACTGATCATGATCAGTCAGTCATCGGGCTCGCTCCATACGGCTGGCTGCACCACCCCATTTCCCCCCACCAGCGCACGCGCGCCTCGTCATCTCCAAGTAAACGCTAGCTGTGCATTGCCGACGGGGGGCTGCGTCTGTGCCCTCGTGTGCGCATCGACGCTTCGTGTCGTTCTGGACCCAAAGGGGGTAGCGAGCACGAAGTTTGAGGTACGCTTCTTCCGTGCTGGAACTCTGCAGCCATGGCAGAGGCAGGTGCAGCACGTGCCATCGAAAAACAAACACGAATCGCGCAGGGACGAGCGAGCGCGTTGAGCCCAGTTTGACCCCGCTCGCCCTGCGACACACGCGAGCCTGCCTGCGCGCGGACTGAGCCCGGGGTCTCAGGACTTCGCGCACCTACCTCGTTCTCCGGCCCGCCTTGCTTGACTGTCTGGGAAAGAGAGGGAGGGCTCGCTCACCCAACAACATGGCCACCAACACCATCGACACCAAGAAGATTGATAACGCCACGGACATCCCGGTCGCGGCGTTCGTGGAGGAGCCGCGGCCTGTGAGTCCGCAGCCGCAGCAGATTCAGTATGTACCTGGATCGGACCCGCGCGTAGCAATGCGTGGAGGTGTAAGTTCTTGAAGGAACGAGAAGGTGGTGCGCACATGCATGCCGGCTCGAACGACCAGAACGAAGGGGAGGCTTACTAACCTCGATCATCATCGAGCAGCAACCTGGAGGCGTTTACAGTCGTGAACAGTACTGCGGCCCCATTTCGTGGATCATCTGCTGTGCCTTTTGCGCCCCGTGGTACGTTTATCTGGCTTTTTCAACCTATGCAATATTCCTGACACGCACATTTCTCTCATACGTCTCATATGATTTGTTTTCACAGCGCCATTTGCTGTCCCTGTGACGAGCGCGAGGTCTACATTTCTCCGCCCGATGGTCGCCGTATCGTTCTCAGCTGATATTTCTCTTTCTTTGGCTTGAGAAATACTTTTCCAACCGTGATTATGTTTTACAAAGTCCCCAGAGATTGGATTGCTCATGCTTGACTGTATGCCAGCCAAAAAGGTGCCGTCATGTGATTCGGCCATCGCCTGGGGCACCCCCACGAGTCGCCCTATAAAGCTGACTTTTTGTCCCCGAAACTGTGATGCCTGGGGCCTGCCCTCCTCCAGGCAGGCAGGCAAGGAAGCATCGCCACAGTCCATTCTAGTCCAATGTCAATGATCTTGTTCTTCTACCACTACCAGAAGGATTCCCCGTAAATCTTGGACCACACTCCAGATGGTCGTTTCCATCGATCAATCACGGTGGATTGGTCCAAGCCAGCGAGCGAGTTCCGCGGGCGAAGTTGGACAGAGCCAGCGGACCCTGACTCCTGTCCTAGCCCTTGAGTTGGACACCACCTGCCATGCGCAATGTGCACGCTGCCGCGTCAAGGGGGGTATCACAGGAGTGTTTCTCCTTCGTATACTCCGACTTGCTCGGTATTCAGTAACAAGGACGGGTCGATCAACGACCTCACGCTGGCAGGCAGAAACCAAACTCCCCTCGATTCACGCACGCTCGCTCGCTCGACTTCACGTACGCACAAGCGCACTTGCACGCGTAGTACTAGCAGCAGCAGCAGCAGCAGCGGCAGCGAGAAACGGAAAAAGGACAAGATGGAGAAGAACGTCCCCGTCATGGCCGAGCCAGTCGGCCAGTACAACATGCAGCAGCGGCAGCAGCCGCCGCAGCAGCAACAGCAACAGCAAGTCATGGTGGACCCACGCGTTGCCATGCGTGGAGGGGTACGTTGATGCGAAAAAGGATTCCGGAGTGTGGAGATAAATACGATCAAACCGGCTCAACAGTTCTTGAGTCTCGACTAACACTCCTACCTATACCTCTTCTTCGACGGCAAAACTTGTGCAAATAAACTTCATAAATCGCAGCAACCCGGTGGCCAATACGAACGCGAAAAGTACTGCGGACCCATGACGTGGATCATTGGCCTTTTCGTCTGTCCCTGGTACGTTTCGACGAGATCTCAAAAGAAAAAGGAATTGAAATCTTCTTTCTCTTTTCGCTCGCCTCTTATTCACAGCATCAATGTTGCTCACGTGCTTTGCTCTTTTTCTACGAACTTATTGGTAAACAGTGTTTGCTGCTGTCCTTGCGACGAGCGCGAGGTCTACTACTCGCCCCCAGACGGTCGCCGTATCGTCCTCGGCTAATTCTCAAAGAGGATTAGACTGCTGTCGACTGTCGTGTGACAATTAGCTTCGATCCCCATGTTTCTTAGTAGGCCTATGTTGTACCCCCTTATCCCTTTTTTTCTTCCTGCCATTCTTTCTTGTTGAGCACCCCAAAATTCGATGATGTTCTCCTCAGGCTATTTCGCCGTATTGATATATCATTGTCGCAGGCAGCACACCTCCATCTCTTCTAGTGTGCCCCCTTTCAAAGACAGATGAGGCTATCCCGTTGTCCCTAATGATTAGAAAGCGACATCGCTTGGTGATATGCACGCGATTTGCAACACACGCAGAGACAGGCATTCTTTGCTTTGCCTTTGCTTTGTTTTCTTATCGATATCGAGTCTCATCGCAGACACATCTATTGTTCGCGGCATGGATGCATTTCAAAGCCAGTATAAGGCCTTTGAGATCATCGCGGCGATCAAAGGCGTCTTCTTGAATGAGTTCCCCGCGTTCCCCAGCTTCACCTCCAAGTCGTCGCGCGACCTAACGACCGCTTGCTTGCAAGCAACAAGCAAACCGCCTGCTGTCTGCGCAGTCTGGCGCGGTCTGCGCGTAACCTCGAAAGGTCGCGGCCCGCGCGGAGGTCAGAGCGGAGAACGTTGTGTCTGCACCACCCGCCGTCGCCAGACCCCTTGCGCGCGAGCCGTACGCAAAGTCACGAAGACGCGTAGAGCTTGAACCATGGCGGACCCCGAGCAAGACAACCACGACGACCAGGAGATCGACCAGGGTCAGCAGGCACGCGCGCCAGGGGCTGCTTCGTCAAGGGCTGAGCCGCAAGACGCTCAGGCGCAACGACGCCACATTACCGATACTCTCGTGAGCTCGGACTCACTCCAAGACGATGATTTTGACATGGACGAGGATGACCACAATGACGAGGGCAATGACTCTCAGCCGGCTCCAAGGTTACGTCGCATCACCGACACCGTCATCGAGTCCGAGGATCAAGATAACACGCAAGAGAATGACAATCTTCCCACAAGTCCAGCGCCGCAGCGTGAGATGCTTGATCTCGATGCGGTCATGAACGACGGGGCCTCCGTAAACCCGGCGGACTCGCCTGTTGATCCACTCGACTCCCCTCAGCGGGGACGACGTCCGGCACTTCCCCGTGGCGACCTCGCAGACGTCGCGCCGCGCCGTGCCCTCATGCCCGCAAGTCTGACGTCTTCCCCCTCCCCGCCAGGATCACCCTCGGGCGCTTCATCGCCGCCCCATTCACCTCGCCGAAACGCCGGAAACGAGCATGGCCATCGCCGTAGGAACGACAGTCTAGAGGACAATGAAATGGACCAAGGCGAAGCCAACGATCCCGTCGATGATCGCGCCAATCACGTGATCGCCCAGGTAGCACAAATGGACCTCGACGATCAAGACGGTGAGGAGGCCGTCATTTTCGGCACCACTGTCCAGGTACAAGCCGCCATTGCATCTTTCCGCAAATTCCTGGACACCTTTAAAAAGTCGGACGCCGACGCACACGGGGAACCCTATTACCGGCGCCGCCTCACCGAGATTCACGAAACACGCAACCTCGTCATCAACATCGACTGCGAGGACCTGTACACGTCCGACCTCGAGTTTCTCATGCTGTACAAAAAGCTCGTCCAGTACCCGAACGAGATGATTCCGGCACTCGATCTCGCCGTCTACCAGCAGTTCATCACCATGTTCCCCGATGATCCCACTCTCGAATCCGGCGAGCGCATCCAGGTCCGAACCTTTAACTTGCACAAGCTTAGCCGCATGCGTCAGCTCGATCCAGAAGACATCGACATGATCGTCGCCCTACGCGGCATGGTCGTCCGCGTCTCCCCGGTCATCCCAGACATGAAGACGGCCAAGTTTCGCTGTACGCTCTGTAATGCCGAGGCGGAGGCCAGCATCGACCGAGGCGTCATCGAGGAACCGACAAAGTGCCCCCACTGCACCAAATCCCACGTCATGCAGCTCAACCATAATCTCTGCCTCTTTAGCGACAAGCAAATGGTGAAACTGCAGGAAGCACCAGAGAACATCCCCGAAGGCGAGACGCCGCAAACTATTTCCATGTACGCCTACGACGGTCTCGTCGACGTCGCCAAACCGGGCGACCGCGTCGAGGTCACGGCCATCTTTCGCGCCTCTGCTGTGCGCAAGATCGCCACGCGTCGTACAACCCAGGCAATCTACAAGACCTTTCTCGACGTCCTGCATTTCCGTCCCATTCAAAAGGGCGCCAATTTGGCACATCGTGACCTCAACCTCGAAACAATCCGCGCCCGTCTCGCGCGACGCGCCCAGGCTGGCCAGGGCGACCACGATGATGATAGTCGCGCGCGACGCCGTCTGCACGGCAATGATGACAACGAGGAGGAGGACAATGACGATATCATGGACCGCGATGACGACAGCAGCGATGGCGGCGACGATGGGCCTCGCGATGCGGATGGAACAGCGCTCATTGACGAGGCCGAACAAGAGGCAGTCTTTCGCGAAATGGCCGCAGACCCCGATATCTACAGCAAACTTGCACATTCCGTAGCGCCCTCTATCTGGGAGCTTGATGACATCAAAAAGGGCGTTCTGCTGCAGCTCATGGGCGGCACAAACAAGGAGGCATCACAGCAGGCCGGCGAGGTGCGTTCTTCGCATCGTATGCGATCTCGCGGTGAGATCAACGTCTTGCTCTGCGGAGACCCTGGTACGAGTAAGTCGCAAATTCTCGGATACGTTCATAAACTCGCCCCTCGAGGCATCTACACCTCTGGAAAGGGCAGCAGTGCTGTTGGACTTACAGCCTACATCACCAAAGACCCCGACACCAAGGAGCACATTCTCGAGAGCGGCGCGCTCGTGCTTAGCGATCGAGGCGTGTGTTGTATTGACGAGTTTGACAAGATGAGCGACACAACGCGTGCTATTCTACACGAGTGTATGGAGCAACAAACCATCTCTATCGCAAAAGCCGGCATCATCGCAACCCTCAACGCGCGCACGTCCATTCTTGCCAGTGCGAATCCCGTCGAGAGTCGCTACAATCCGCGTCTCTCCATTGTGCAAAACATCCAGCTGCCACCCACGCTGCTTTCCCGTTTCGATCTCATCTACCTTGTTCTCGACAAGCCAGACCCAAGCACGGATCGCCGCCTAGCGCGTCACCTCGTCCAGCTCTACTTCCGTAATCCCGTCGCGCGCGGAGCACTTGTCGACCGCACCACTTTGCGCGCCTACATTGCATACTGCCGACGCAAGTGCTTTCCGCAAATCAGCAATAGCGCTGTGCGTAAACTCGTCCAGGGCTATGTCGAAATGCGCCAAGCTGGCTCCTACAGCAATGGCAAAAAGACCATCTCTGCCACCCCGCGCCAGCTCGAGTCGCTCATTCGTCTCGCTGAAGCGCACGCAAAGTTGCATCTCTGCGACGTTGTCACAGAGACCAATGTCGACGAGGCCCTCCGACTCATGCATGTCGCAACGCAAACTGCGGCCGTCGATCCTCGCACCGGCACGATCGACATGGATGCAATCACAACGGGCGTCGGCGCAACGGACCGGGCTCTCAATGAGGCGCTTGGTACCGAGCTTCTCGCGCTCATCCCAGGTGAAGGTATTCGTGCTTTTGCTCTCACTAGCAAAATGAATGAACAAGCCTCCACACCCGTCACTCAGGAACAGGTCATGAAGGCTGTTCACAGTCTTGTCGACGATGGCAAGGCTCAGTTGGACCTGCGCTCAGGGCTTATCCGCCCTCAAACGTGATAGTCAGTCGGTCAGCCAGTCAGCCAGCCAGCCACCGTTTCTTTTTCTACGTAACATCCCCTCTAGCTTCATCTAATATCATTTAGCTTGCTTCATACAACTCAAGTTTTCTCTTCCGTTTCTCGTGCAGCTAGCTAGCTAGCTAGCTAGCTATGTTTACTTTGGTTTATGTGGGGAATAATAATAAAGCAAGAAAGGTCTGGCGCATCAGCTCCGAAGAATGGCCACGAGACCGAGAAATCTGTACATCAAGCATAATCTTACGCTCTCTCGCGAGCGCATTTGCCGCTGTCTCTTGTCTCTGTCTCCGTTTTGCTGCTATTGAGGTATACCCTCCTTGTCGATTCTCTTTCCAACAAGCCACACCACGATAAGTCCACTTGCGCGACACGTGCTGATCTTCTTTCCGCAGGCCTAAAGGGGAAGAAAAAATCAACATTTGAGACATCAAGTCGATTCTGGCCTTCTATCCAAGCTGTTGTATGAAGATGAAGAGTTTTCTTCCCCCTCTTAGCGCAAACAAACAGCCAGCCCCTTGCTGGCTTGCTGGCTGGCTTGCTGGCTGGCTTGCTTGCTGGTAGCTAGCATGAGTCTGTAAGTGTATTCTGGGGAGAAAGCTTCGTCTAGTCTACTCTGGAAGACCCTTCGCGCGTTTCGGGGCCTGCTCGTAGAAGAAAGCACACACCAGGCACATGAAAAGAGACATGATGCCTTCCGCCGTGGCGTGATTGTCCCAAATGAGAATATTCAAGCTCACCGTGATGACCTTGCACGTATTTCCCAGGACAGTAAATGAGGTCGCGGAGACTGCAGCACGTGCCAGGAATGCAAAGTATGAAATGGCCACGCCACACGCGCAGCTCACCAAGAGCCAAAACTGCGAGTGAAGTGAAATCTCCATGCTCGAAAGCTTCTCGAATTCGCCCGTAAAGTACATGATGAAGAAAAGAGGGATGACAGGAAGAGCATTCGTGTAGTAGACACGTCCCCACGTTGTCATCTTCACAGTGTTGGTGATGTGCTTGATGAAAATTTGATCAAACACAAAGATGCAATACCAGGCTGCCACCCAAAAATAAGACGTTGCCGTCATCGAGCCCTTTTCAAAGTAAAGATACATGAGCGCCCCCACAAGCAATCCAAAGAGGCAGACCCATGACTTGCGTGACGGTAGCTCCCGACCCATGAGCGCCCAGTCGAGCACAGATATGATGATCGGCGTCGATGCTCGGAATGTGATAAACGTCTCAACGTTCGAATGTTGCAAGATCTTAATGTTCGCAAAGACCGTCATAAGAAAGGCGACCGGGACAATCCAGAACTTGCGCACCTTGTCAACGCTCAGAGGGTCGACCTCGATGTATCGAAGGCGGCCGGCGCCCCACGTGAAGACGGCCGATGCTGCCAGCTGGCACAAGAGCACGAATCCTGGAGTCGGCATGCTGTGCACGGCCAGCTTGTTCACCAGCAGCATGCCCGCGGAGCACGCCATGTACCCGAGGACCGCATAGGCCGTCGACAGCCCGCCGCCGCCCTTGCCCTTGCGCATCGTCGCCGCGCGAGGTCGCGGGGACGCGCGCTGTCTTCGAGCGACCGCGCGGCGTCCTCCCCCAAGGCCAGGAGAAGGCTCTTCCCGACGCGAGCCGGGCCGCGAGAGGCGTCCCGCTGGCCTGCGCGGACTCCCTCTGCTCCGCTCGCCCAGCCAGCCGGGTGCCGCGAGATCGGGTTATGCCTGCGCCGCGTCTCCGGCGACGCGGCGATCGTCGTGCTCGAGACGGACGACACGAACGAACGAGACGGCGACGGTTTGCAAGTGGGCTATGCGCCGCGCGCAAGTCGCGCAAACGGCGCCCGCAAGTGGCGTATAGCGCCGGCGGCCCTTTGGCGGCGGCGCATAGGTCACTTGCGCCGCCAGCGACGGAGCTGACGGGGAGGGGAAAGAAAGAAGGGAAGAGCAAACCTTGATCGCGGACGCGACTCGGCCGAGAAGTCCCAGCGCGAGAGCGCGCAGACGCGCTCTTTTCCCCTCGCCCGCACGATGGCGGAGACGGCCGCGGAGACCCCGCAGGCCAAGCGCTCGCCCTCGGACTTTATCAAGCAGGTACGTTCGATGCGAGCCGCGCAGAGTTAAAACACTTGGGCGCGGCCTATCTTTGGCAGCTTTCTTGCTGCGGCGACGGCCACGGACTTTGCTGACGATACTCGCTCGCACAGGTTATTGGCCTTCCCGTTGTGGTCAAGCTCAACTCTGGCACCGAGTACCACGGGATCCTTAGCTGCCTCGATGGCTTCATGAACATCGCTCTCGAGCAAGCAGATGAGATTGTCGACGGCAAGAAGGAGCAGCACTACAACGAGTGCTTCTTGCGCGGAAACAACGTCCTGTACCTCAGCGCCGCATCATAAAGTATAGATTAGGAAAAACAAAACAACAAATCGAAACCAAAGAAAACATATCGCTTCTGCACGCATCATATCTCTTACTCTCTCTCTTCTTCACGTAGACGTATGTGGTGTGTCGTCTGGCCTCACAACAAAATCGCGTCTCGACCGTGCCGCAATTTTCATAGAGGCCGCGGCGGAAAAGCAAGAACTGCATTTCGAAACTGTCAGTGTACATTCGGATCTCAAGAAATGCTTCCAGCCAACTTCCGCACAGAGTCAATGAAACGCGCAAGCACCAACCATCTCGCAGTTGAAAAGCAATACTTCAACAACTTGCTGCAAAAACGATGGCCGCGTGGGTTCCTTCCATATCCACCAGTTTCCTTTTGTCTAAGTTAGCTACCTATACGACCTACACGACCTGAAGAGAAAAATCATCAAGGTCGTCGTTTACATTTCCGTCCTCCCTGCCTCTGTACTCCTCTTGATCTTGATCGCTCCGCGCCAGCACATTCTCGCCATGATGCGCACGTTCTTGTGGCAGCTCTTGATTGTGCCTGCGGACCGCATGCACATCCTCGTTTTCGCCACCTTGCAAAACGTCTTGCCCTTGCTTATGGTGCCTCGAGCCTTGACTTTCCTCCAGGGCGCCCTGGACGTCCTCTACAACATTATTATGTGCCGCCTCTTCGTTTAGAGCAGCAGCGCCGGTTGCTTCATGAAGAGCGTCCTCGTTTGTACGTTCTTCAGATTCCGCGACCTGAGCGACTGCAGATGCAGCCGAGGTTGGCTGCACTGCTGGTGGCTGCTGGGCAGGCGGCGCCATTGCCGAGAGCGATTCCTCAATAAGTTCACGCACTCCCGGCGCTTCGGCTTCAAGAACTGACCAGGTGACCTCCCAGGTGTTCTCGTCAGACTTTTCCGAGACCTTTTGAAAAAGATTCTCGGCCTGCATGACCATCATGAGGTTGCGCAAGTTCTCGAGCGTGCTTTCGCGCACAGTTCCGCCCTTTGCAAGTAGCTTGCTTGTAATTGTCACCGTTCGCAACCAAAGTGCGCCGAAATCAGAGGTCTGCCCCAGTACGCCAACATTGTGTAAAAAGGTGCGCATCAGCAAATTGATCGCGCGAATCGATTTCTGCGGTGCAGAAGTCGCGTCCTGCCTCGCAGTGTCCTCGACCAGGGGAAAGAGAATCTTGTTGAAGATTTCGGGCCAACGGCGCTGCTCGATCCGCTCCGGAGGCGACCATAGCGCAGACTGAAGGCTTTGCGTCGCTGCAGCAGCTACCTCGGGCCTCGGGTCTGCAAACCAGTATCGAAGCTGAAGCACAAGCAACATCCAGCACTTGTCCCGATCTGGAAGCAGCGATGCGTCAGGGCCTTCTACCACGTAGCTGCCATTGAGCATTCGGTGCATTGGGCTTGTAACGAAATTGTCCATCTCGAGGCCCTCTTCGCCGGAATCGCCAGCATCCTTTGCCTTTGCTGCCACGATGTGGCCATTCTCGGTCTCTGCAGAAGGCTGCTGTTCCAGCCCGTCGGAAGCAGCATTCAATCCTGCACTTGCAGCGCCGCTACCGGCAGCGGCCTCGACCTGCGCCAAGGAATCGATTGACGCGCAAAAGTCCGGATCGCGAGAATATACCTGCCGAGAAATCTCGTAAATGAGCCCAACCGCTTCTGCGGCCCGGTCTCCGGGAGTCAAAGCGTCAGGATCCACGCCTGGGAGCGCTGCCCGCTCATCGTCCCGAATAAAGAGTCTGATTGTATCAACGATTGCATTCATGTTGATGCGGCTCACGTGGCCACTGCGCACGAGCGTGCAGACGATGTGCCAGGTCGCGTCCACGGAGTCGCGAAAGTGCGCAAATCGGTCGAGCAACCGGCAAACGATGCGCCAATCTTGCGCGGCACTCACATTACCTGCATGGAAACGAAGAACCGTCGAGAGCCCAGAACCAATACGTGCCGCTAACGGAACGCATAGTTCATCTGAGAAATCGCCCAGCCAGCTTAATGCAGACAGCAAATGTGACATGGTCTGAGGTTTGTCCAGAACCTGCACGCTAATGCGCAAAAGATTCACGACGACGCGCTCCACCACAAAAAGAGAGCACTTGCCCGCGCGTACCACGCGTGCTGGACGGGGCCGCAATGGCGCTGGTGTGTCCCACGCTGCGGCGGCTTCGTCATCACCCTCGGGCAAGGCACCTGCGTTGACGAGAACTTGACGAAAGGCACGATGCAGGAGCGGCCAAAAAGTCTCGATGGATTCTTTGTTGGCCAGCCCGACCTCTGTAAGGAGCTCTACGCAGAGAATGTTGTTTTGCTCAAACGAAGTGCCGTCATCAATGTCTTCCACCCCGGCCGCCACGGCGGCCTCCGCACTTAGCGTGGCATCCTCGAGCGGGACTAGCAGAGCATCAATCAGCAAAAGCAGCGAGGGCTGCGAGAGCGACTTTGATTTGGAGAAGACAGTGTTGAGCCGGCACGCCGTGAGCGTCTCGCGCACGAGTTCTCGGCACTCCAAAAAGTGTTCGTCAATGCCATCATCCTCGGACCAAATGAGCGAGGTGAGCGCGCTAAAAAAGCCGCCGCGCTTGGGAGCTTCTTTCACCTCTTCCTCGGCGGCCCCAACCCCACCTCTCGCTCCGGCACCACCCGCACGTTTGGCGTCTGTTTCAACAGAGAGAGCTCGATGACCGCGGGGGCGCCCACCTTGCTGCTGCTGTTGTTGTTGACGCTGGTGTTGCGAAGAACGATCTTCTTGCTGGAGTTGTTGCTGGTGCTGCAAAGGGTTGCCCTCGGTGGTATTCAGAGGATCAGACTGCGCCAAAAGCGCAGCGCTGGTGGGCAAACGATTGCCATGTTGATCAACGACGTCGTCCACTTCCACAAAGGAAGACGGTAGCATGTCGAGCTCGTGCATGACTAGGAGCGTCTGTACAAAATTCCGCCACGACTCCCGCATGAGACTTCCGTATTGCTTGGTCAAAGACAGCAGCGCGCGAAAGGTCAACAGAGCCCGACACGCCGGGTACGCCGCAAATCGCTCGCCCTTGGCCAAAGAAGCGGCCAATTTTTGCCGTTTCGATTTTCCTTGTGTCGAGTACACCGTGGCGTCGCGTAGGGCTTCCAAACCCTCAAGGTCCAGCTGCGTCTGCGCACCCTCTTGCAGTGCCGGAAAGAAGCGCACAAAGTACTTGCACAGGGTGATCATGATGCGATTAAAGTGCTCGAAAAGGCGAAAATAGACGGCAATCTTGCCCAGGTTCCGAAACCCCTCCAGAGCGCGCGCTGCCATCTTGCCGTCGCGTGTCATCTCAAACATCACCGATATGGCCTGCATCGAGGAGTCAAAGAGAATCGTATACATGTCGCGCTCGTGCACGCCCGCGCGTAGAACGCCAAGGCGACCAAGCGCCCGTGGCGTAAAGAGGGCCTTGTCCACGACCTGCGAGTGCCGAAGGACCGTGTCCCACGTTGTGCCGACACCCGTGAGCGAGTTCCGCGACGGTGTGGCGGCGTCGGTCTGCTCGAGCTGTAAAGCCGACGAGTGCGCGTGCGGGTCGTAAAGCATGCGCATCTCCTCGTCGCGAATGGCTTCATACACGCTCGTGAGCAGAGACTCGGGCAAGTTCTCCCCGGCGTTGATGTTGCGGTTGTTGCGCACAAATTCATGGAGCTTCATCTTCTTCTCGGCTGTAATACCCTGATTGTGCAGGTCGGTATGAAGCATAATGATGGAAAAGGCAAAGATATAGGCGGCGTCGGCAGAGCGAAAGATACACCGCGCGTCCTCATCGGCATCCTCGTGACCTTCGGGCGCAGGGGTCGTGTTTTGCGCGTAAAGTTGCTTGCCAAAGGCTTCCACCACACGGTCCACACGCTGTGCCTCGCCGGGAAGCCGAAAGCTCGCCAGAAACATGCGCAGGGCGCGGTCAATACGCACGCCCGCAAAATCAAAGCTCGCCAGGTATGCTTGCATCACCTCGTGATTAAAGGGTTTGTACGCTGGATCCTCTGACAGATACTCGCCAACGGCTGCTTTGTCGAGCCCGGGCGTCTTCAGAAAGAAATCAGCGATATCCTTGGGGGTCACGGGCGTCGGCAAGACGTTCAAATCCTGGGCATATTCGAGCCAGTACATTTTGTTGGGCTTTTTGTTGAATTGACGCGCCGCCAAGAGCAGACGACGCTTCATTTGTTTTCGCTCCCGAAGCATCTCGGCGCGACGTTGCCGCGCGTTCGCCAGCCATTGCAAGTCCTCCTCGCCACCGTTTGTCTCGCTAAACGCGCTCCAGTCGACCGGAGAGGCCTGGCGTTCACGCGCGGTGGCCTGCGCCACAGCTGCTGCAATGGATTCTTGCGGCGGAGAATCGACGCAGCGACGCGCGATCGAGTCAATCACGGCCAGCACGCCCTCGAGCGCAACACCCTCGAGCACGGTGATGCCAGTGCTATCATCGTCAGGATCGAGATCTTCACTGAGTTCCATAATCAAATCGAGGCTCGAGGCAAAGTCTTCCGCGGACAATGCGGCGTTCTCTGGTCCCATGTCCTCGTCGGTGTCGAGCCCCGTGATGGACGCGATTCTGGCATTGTTGGCCAACACATGCAAAGGAATTGAACACCGGCAAAGACACTTGCACAACGTCTCAAAGAGGTTTGTGCAGCGAAAGTCACAGTCATAGTTCGTGTAAAGGTCCAGCATGAGCGCCGGTTCACGGCAAAAGTCAAGCAAGGACTCCAGCGCCAGCTCCTTGCGTTCGTACGTCGCAGACGGCGACTCAGCAATACGCAAATGCACACTCGTGAGAAAGACCTCGAGCTGGACTTTCAGATGGCCCTTCATAGCATTGAATAAATTGAAGATAACACGCAATGTCAGTGACAGCACCGACAAGTCGGAAGATTGCGAGTTCTGCAGCAAGTGCTTGCACATATCCCCTTGCAAGACTGAAATAATCGGTGACGACTCCATCGGCGGGGCAGATACAGCAAGGTTGTCGCCTCCACTCTCTAGCACAATATTGATGAGCTGCAGGGCGAATACGCGCGCAGACTCCGAGTTGAACGAAGGGTCTGTGAGCTGCGCCATAAAGTCCAGGACCTTGACCAGCACGGGAAGCCCATACGAATCGGCGCCACCTTGAAGGGCTTGCGAGCGAGCTGCAGAAGACGAGTTTCCAAATCGAATTGGCTGCAGCATTCGATAGAGCACCTCATCGGGGTCCTGATTTTGCCCTTGTCCTTGGCGCTGATGCCCTTGCACCCCTCGCGCTTGATGCGTCGCTTGCAGACCCTCTGAATATGTCAAGTTCCGTGCAGTCGAAACGATTGGAGACAACTGACCCGATAGTTGTGCTTGCCGTTCGCCCGAGTCTTCAAAGTCGCCCGTCGCACTTGTTGGCATCACGGTGACCTTTCCGCCCTCACTGGTAGAGCTCCCGTCCCAGGCCTCCGAGGCGGATTGGCCATCCTCGTTGAGCTCGCTCGTCGCGCCTCCCGAGTCTGGGCCGTCCTCGCCCTCATCATTGTCGTCGTCGTCCGTGGCTACGTCGTCTTCATCGAGAATATCTTCGCCCGCCTCACTGCGTCGTCGCGACCGCCCTTGCGTCATGATTGCCTCAAGGTAATCGTCACGCGAGCCGCTAAAGTTTTGCATGCGACGTTCCATCTCGGAGACTGCATCCACGGTAATGAGCTCTGAGGAACGCGAAAATAGCGTAAGAATAAGATGCGTGAGACTATTTGCTGCCGTGCTTCGAAGGAGCTGGCTCGTTCCCGACTCGGTCTTGAGTCGAAAACAGGTTTCCACCATCCTCCACACGTTGATGTCGCTAATGTAGCTTCCTGCCTGACATCGCAAAAGGTTCACAAGCACCTCCAAAAGTTGCATGAGAACGACTTCGTCGCTGTACGAGTTGGTGGCCTCGAATTTGCACTCCACCACGCTGGCGACAGCCAAATTGATGGCTTCGCGTCCACGTGGGGACTCCTTTGTCACGGCACCGTAGAGCAGAAATTTGTTCACGCTAGAGAGAGCTCGCCCCGTCATGGCGCCGTTCGTATTCGGAAAGGCGACAACGTCCAGGAAGGGCTGTAGATATGCCACGGCATCTACGTCGCTAATATCTTCAAAGGGTTGCAGGTAGTCATGCAGCGTGCGCAGCGACCTGATCATTGGGTTCTCGAAGTCGCTTGGGATCTCCCGCATGAAGCGTTCCTCGCTGGCCCATCGCCCGTTGCGCCGCATCGTCGAGAGCACATTATGGATCTCGCTGCGCACGCAGTTCAGGATTTGGGCGCCGTCCATCCTCTCGCTTTCGCTGTCGTCGCTTCAGTTCCGGTCTCGGCCGCCGCTGCCTTCGCCGCGCGCTTCCCTTTCTCGCTCGCCTCTGGCCGCCCAAGCTCTGCCGCCTCGTCGCGCACGAGGTCGTCGCGCTCGAGGTCGCGCTCGCGCTGCAGAATGCGCCGGCCACGTCAGCCGCCCACCTCGCCTCGCCTCGCCTCGCCTCGCAGCTGCGGCCCGCGTCTCCGGGCCGGCCGAGCCGCGCGCAGAGCCGCGCCGCGCGTCCCCTCCGGTCGCGACGCCTCGGACGCGCGCGCCGCGCTCTCGACCCGCGCGCCGCGTTCGCTTTTTGCGAGCAGGCCCGGCGCGAGGCCTCGAGGAGAAGGCCTTTTTGCCGTCGTTCTTCTTCTGGCGTCGAGCATCTCCTCGTTTCTTCCTCTCGTCAACTCGGTCCACACTGGGACCGTGCGGCATGGAGGACCACGTCATTCATTCCCTGGTGGCCATGTCGTGGACGCCGGGGATCGAGACTGTAGAGGAAGAGTGTACAGCTGAGCGGTGGACGAGGAAAAGAGCACAGAGAATGAGAGCATCTGGATGGTGATCGTTGGCGTCTGCGTTGCAGCTTCCCGATGTGCAAGTCTGTGTGACGAGATGCTGCTGTCCGGCTTCTTCTTTAGTGGACCTGATTACAACGTCCGTGTACGAAAGCTTACTCTCGGCATTAGGAAGGAATCAAGCCACTCGCTTCTCAGAGATCAAGTTGTGCACGTGCATGTGAAGCAGAATTGGCGAGACCAAATTCGGCGACGGCTTCTCTGTTGAGGTCATTGACGCTTCGGAGACGTACGCGCAGCTCATGGACGAGGTTGTTCATCTCGGTAAGATCAAGAACTTTCTCAGTCGCGATGACTTTGTTCTTACCTATGACGCGATGCACAGCGTCCCGGGACCCTTTGCGAAGCGTATCTTCCACGAGCAGCTCGGCGCGAAAATGCAGACCGAGCTCGTTGGCAAAGGAACTGCCGGTGCGACCATGGTCAAGGCTGCCAAAGCGCGTCTCGTTCATCTTTCCGAGTCGCCTCTTAAAGGAGAATCGATGGCAGACCTCGCTACGGCTGCGAGCTCTGCAGTGGCTTGCTTTCAAGGTCCACTACTATCGCTAGACGCGATCAAAGAAGTACCTGACACTGGGGCATCAATTTGAATTGATCACTGCTGGTAAAGGCACAAACCCAGCTCGTGCTTGAGACATTTGTTCAGGACAGTAAGAAGAATGAATAAGAGCTTCAAAGTCTGTGAGGGAAGTTTGCATGCACATGCGCCAGCACTCGGCAAACTCAAGATGCGCCATCTGTGAACTTGAACAAACAGAAAGCAACATGAATGAAATATGGTTTTGGTACAGCCTCCACTTGCAAAGGTCTACTACATCTCTCAAATTCGCTTTCGCTTTCGCTTCGCCCATTCTCGATTATCTTCATCATTGTCACTGTCGCTGCTGCACAGGTCAACAATATCTTGGTCATCTTCCTAATCAATCCTTCTCCGCTTTCCACGTGCTCCAGCGGCCTTCTCGTTCCCCTCGTCACCAAGTTCCATTTCTGCGGAAACGACGTTTCTCTCGTTATAATCATCAGATCTGCTCGATACACTTGTGCTCGTGACTGCCATCTCCGCCGCAACCGACGTCTTCTCAACGTCCTCCGCATCATCACCATGATCCGCTGCTTCGAGAGGCTTCGTTGCATCCTCATGCAAGCCAACGACCTGTCTGATCGACCATACAAGAGCGTCCACCTCGTTTGGCTGGCCCCCATTCAGCATTCGAACATACAAAGGATCACCACTCCACGATATCCCAAAACGCCCCTCCCACGTGCTTCTGTTCTCCATCTCTTTTTCCAAGACACATGGAATCATACTCGCGGGCTTTATACGCTGAAGAGCATAACAGAACTCGGCTCGACAATTGTCAAGCTCTGTCCTCCCTTTATTGACGTTACTCATGTACTTCCGGGTCACGAAGACCACAAAAGCTTTGGAACGGTCAATGCCATCCGCCATCGAATCGAGAACCTCTGTGCCAATGTCTATCTCGTCGAGCCAACAGCGGATTCCGCGACTCTCAAGAGCATCCGCGATGTCCTTTACCATTCCATGGACCTCCTTGTTCTCACCCCAGGCATGCGACAGGAAGACGTCGAAAGGCTTGGCATCACTAGTGACGGATGAATACAAGCCTTGTGCGGCCTCACCATCCTCTACAAATGGCGAGAACAGTGCCAAAGAAAGACGTATTCCCCTTTGCAATGAGGGAACCTCGTTGTTTGTTGCATCTGCAAATGCATCGACAGAAGCACATGCATCTTCGCTTTCGGAGCCGTCAGAGCTAAGAAAGAGTTTCGGTTCAAGATTTCCCCTCATGAAAGACGCGTCGATGCTCTCGAGACAATGCTGGAGAATCTTGACGTGACTCTTCAGAGTTTTCTTCGCGGGTTTCTTGAAGTGAAGCGTCACTCGCCTGCCACTTGTTTCCAGGATCATGTCCGTATTTTCAAAGGCAATACTCGCAAAGTCGGAGAATACGACACCATTTCTCACGCCCACGAGGCCCGGCAAACTCTGTATGAGACTGGCAATGAAGCGTTGAAACACACCTTTGGGGAGAACCTTAAAGTCGATGTAAGCTAAAGCGCGTTGCTCACCCAGGCCACAAAGTGCCTCTGTCCTTACGCCATTCTTCACGGGTTGCAAAAGGCTCGGTATCAGGAGTGCACCATCCTTGTCGACATCCTCGATCCAAGGACTCGGGCATGCCAACATCATTGCGTACATCAGCTCAACGAGGTATTCGACCGGCTGTCCTTGCCATAGCCACTCTAATAGTTGCCGACTCGCAACTCCGCGTTTTGACCAGACATCGAGCGCATCTCGTAGATTACTCGGCAGTTTTTCTTGATGCAACAGCTTCTTCTTGTGCCTTTTCATGTGGTTCAGATCGCAGATGACACGCGATAAATGTTCCAATAGCCATTGCGGCCGAACCACGACAATCTGCTGCAGTACGTCATGTTGGCCTGTCGTCAGGTGCACAAGCACGCCGAGTTCATGCATGTATTTGAGCATCTTGGACACGTCTTCTTTCGAAATGCGGCACTCTGTTGTTGCCAGTCTTTCAACATCATCCAGCGACAAGTAATCCTTGTCTTGCGAGAGCAGCTTCTCCAAGCAGTAAGACCATCGTAGAGGGACCTTCTCCTTGATAAAGTCCTTCTCAGCAACCGCCTTCGAAAGCGACTCGCGAAGCAACCTGACCCGATTGCGCTTGTCATCCCGACCGGTGTTGTCGATCGGGAAAAACCAGAGCTGTGCTTCGTCATTCAGCAGCACAACGGACTTCGCGCCGCAAGGTCCCAGCACCTCCTTTTCTAAGGTGTCTTCGATCTCCTCGTGCTCCTTAGAGTCCGGTACCTGGTCAAGATATGTCCCCACAAGGGCAATATTGGCATCCGGTGCGTGTAGACAAATGGAGTCGATCCAGAAGCGAAGCGTCTCCAACGACTCCTCTTGCGAGGCGAGCTCCGCGTACTCAGTCTCGTCAAGTTTATCTTTGAAACGCTCCTTGGTCAGAACCTCGCGCATGTCAAAAACCAGCACGTAGACGCCGTATTGCGTCAAGAACAGATGGTGTAGGGCGTAAAAGACTTCCTGCCCACCATAATCCCAGATCGTGAAGCTGATCTCCTCGTCTGGCTTGTCGGCTTGCTTCTTTATATGGAGACGAAGCGGTGTACTCACGGCTTTTTCGATTTCCTCTTTGTCAAATGATGCCATCGATGCGCGACTCGAAGTGGACTTTCGAGAAGATTTAGGGGGTTGCATCACATCACTTGACAAATGTCGGGAGAGACCCTCGACAACGTCCTGCCGACGGTATTTGTACTTTGCGCATTGCTCGCCAAGATCAGCGTCACCAAAGTTTTGGCGCTCTTTCCAGTCGCGCGTGCGAATCAACTTGAGTTCCACACCAATTGTCGAGTCATAATCGGGACTATACGGTTGTCCTAGAAGCGTGCGAATCGTCGATGTCTTGCCTGCGGCACCTTTGCCCACAACCATGAGCTTAGCGCGACCCCAGCGTACCTTTTCATTAGCCAATAGTGCCTTATAGGCGGCTCTGGTGAGACCCTTCAGCTCGTTCTGCACGAGCTTGACTTGAGCCTTAATACGAGCGAAGATGTCGCGGGAAATACGGCGACGAGACAGACTGGTTTGAGTTCTCGGCTCGTGAGCATTCAGTTGTCATTTTATACATCGAGTGCCAAAGTGTCCGCATCATGAAACATACCCTAGTTCTTGAAGAATTTCGTTGCTCTCCAACGCAGTTGCTAGTGCTTCGGCTCCCGGGTTCCTAATTTTGTTGCTGATTAAGCTGTGGATTGGCGTAGCGAAAGTCAGCGGAACGCAGGCCGTGCCATGCCAAGTCTTTCTGAGACGTACCTTAAAATTTTCAACATCGTCTTGTTATTGGCCAGAGCATCCGCCAGCGCCTTTGCGCCATCATCGCCGATTTTGTTGGAATTCAGCCTGTGTTTGTTTATCAAAGCAAACGTACATGGCGTCGACCAAGAACGAAAATCGACAGCGTTGAGCATCCGTTGGTACGATAAGGTGATATCAACGTGCTTGCTGGTCAGTCGTTCTTGCTCCTAGCGCATAGTATTTCAATCTTCACTTTTACTTACCTGAGCGTCTGCAAGGACAAGTTCTTCGGAAGCGCATCTGCTAGCGCCTTTGCGCCATCATCGCCGATTTCGTTAGCACCAAGGCTGCGTTCGTGCGTCATGGACAATGTCACGAACCAAAATGTGCATGGCGTGGTGAAGAAACCATTGATAGCAGCATTATGCATCCGTTTGGTGTGATAAGATCATTGCAACGTGCTTGCTGGTTAGTCGTTCTTGCTTACTCCCTCGGAGTCCTTCTTTCGTCACTCTTACTTACATCAAACGCTGCAGCGACGAGTTATTCGCGAGCGCATCTGCTAGCGCCTTTGCGCCATCATCGCCGATTTCGTTAGCACCAAGGCTGCGTTCGTGCGTCATGAACAATGTCACGAACCAAAATGTGCATGGCGTGGTGAAGGAACCATTGAGTGCAGCATTATGCATCCATGTGGTGTGATAAGATTATTGCATCATGCTTGCTGATCAGTTATTCTTGCCCATAGAACACACAGTCCTTCGTTCCTCGGTGTCACTTACTCCAGCTGCTCCAATGATGTGTTATTCGCGAGCGCATCTGCTAGCGCCTTTGCGCCATCATCGCCGATTTCATTTTCCCCAAGCCTGCGTTTGTACATCATAGAAGAATGTCGTGAACAAAAATGTGCATGGCGCGGTGTAGAAACCATTGGTAGCAGTATCATGCATCCATTTGGTGTGATAAGATCATTGCAACGTGCTTGCTGGTTAGTCGTTCTTGCTTACTCCCTCGGAGTCCTTCTTTCATCACTCTTACTTACATCAGACGCTGCAGCGACAAGTTATTCGCGAGCGCATCTGCTAGCGCCTTTGCGCCACCAGGACCGATACCATTGCCCCCAAGCCTGCGTTCGAACGTTATGGTTGATATCATAAACCAAAATGTGCATGGCGTAATGTAGAAACCATTGATAGCAGCATTATGCATCCGTTTGGTGTGATAAGATTGTTGTAACGCGCTTGCTGGTTAGTCGTCCTTGCTTACTCCCTCGAAGTCCTTCTTTCATCACTCTCACTTACATCAGCCACTGCAGCGACGAGCTATTCGCGAACGCATCTGCTAGCGCCTTTGCGCTATCATCGCCGATTTCGTTATCTTCAAGCCTGCGTTCGTGCGTCATGTACAATGTCACGAACCAAAATGTGCATGGCGTGGTGAAGAAACCATTGATAGCAGCATTATGCATCCGTTTGGTGTGATAAGATCATTGCAACGTGCATGCTGGTTAGTCGTTCTTGCTTACTCCCTCGGATTTCTTCTTTCATCACTCTTACTTACATCAAACGCTGCAGCGACGAGTTATTCGCGAGCGCATCTGCTAGCGCCTTTGCGCCATCATCGCCGATTTCGTTAGCACCAAGGCTGCGTTCGTGCGTCGTGAATAATGTCATGAACCAAAATGTGCATGGCGTGGTGAAGAGACCATTGATAGCAGCATTATGCATCCGTTTGGTGTGATAAGATTATTGCATCGTGCTTGCTGGTTAGTCGTTCTTGCTTACTCCCTCGGAGTCCTTCTTTCATCACTCTTACTTACTCCAGTTCCTGCAGCGACGAGTTATTCGCGAGCGCATCTGCTAGCGCCTTTGCACCATCATCGCCGATCTCGTTATCATCAAGCCTGCGTTCGTGCGTCATGGACAATGTCATGAACCATAATGTGCATGGCGTGGTGTAAGTACCATTGACAGCAGCATCATGGATCAATTTGGTGTGAAAAGATTATTACATCGTGCTTGCTGATCAGTCGTTCTTGCTCACAGCACACAAAGTCCTTCTCTCCTTACTGTCACTTACTCTAGCTGCTGCAATGACGAGTTTTTCGCGAGCGCATTTGCTAGCGCCTTTGCATCATCAACGCCGATATTATTGTCCCCAAGCCTGCGTTTGTACATCATAGTTGAATGTCGTGAACGAAAATGTGCAGGCGTGGTGTAGAAACCATTGATAGCAGCATCATGCATTCATTTGGTGTGATAAGATTATTGCATTGTGCTTGCTGGTCAGTCGCTCTTGCTCCTTGCATATAGTCCTTCTTTCCTCATTTTCACTTACTGTAGCATCTGCAGGGACGAATTTTTCGCGAGCGCATTTGCAAGCGCCTTTGAGCCACCAGGACCGATATAATTATTCGAAAGCCTGCGTTTGTGCGTCATGGACAATGCCATGAACCAAAATGTGCATGGCGTGGTGCAAGAACCATTGATATCAGCATTATGGATCCATTTAGTGTGAAAAAAATCATTGCATCGTGCTTGCTGATCAGTCGTTCTTGCTCATAGCATACATAGTCCTTCGGTGTCACTTACTCCAGCTGCTGCAATGACGAGTTTTTCGCGAGCGCATCAGCTAGCGCCTCTGTGCCATCATCGCCGATTTTATTGGCATTAAGGCTGCATTCGTGCGTCATGGACAATGTCATGAACCAATATGTGCATGGCGGGGTGTAAGAAAAACAGACAACAGTATCATGTATCCGTTTCGTGTGACAAGATTGTTGCAACGTGCTTACTGGTCAGTCGTTCTTGCTCTTCGCACAAAGTCTTTCTTTCCTCACTGTCACTTACTCTAGCGTCTGCAGGGACGAGTTTTTCGCGAGCGCATCTGCTAGCGCCTTTGCGCCATCATCGCCGATTTCATTTTCCCCAAGCCTGTGTTCGTGCGTCATGGACAATGCCGTGAACCAAAATGTGCACGGTGTGTTGTGGTGAACCATTTGCCGTGAAAAAAGTCATTGCATCGTTCTTGCTGGTCAGTCTTTCTTGCTCTGCGCACATAGTCCTTCGTTCCTCGTTGTCACTTACTCCAGCTGCTGCAATGACGAGTTTTTCGCGAGCGCATCTGCTAGTGCCTCTGTGCCATCATCGCCGATGTTATGAGTTTTAAGGCTGCGTTCGTGCGTCATGGACAATGTCATGAACCAATATGTGCATGGCGTGGTGTAAGAAACACAGACAACAGTATTATGTATCCGTTTCGTGTGGCAAGATTGTTGCAACGTGCTTACTGGTCAGTCGTTCTTGCTCTTCGCACATAGTCTTTCTTTCCTCACTGTCACTTACTTTAGTGTCTGCAGGGACGAGTTTTTCGCGAGCGCATCTGCTAGCGCCTTTGCGCCATCATCGCCGACCATGCAATTCTTGAATCTGAGTTTTTACATTATAGATGAACGTCGTGAACCAAACGGTGCAGAGCGAGGTGAAAGAATTATTGATAGCAGCATTATGCATCCGTTTGGGTGTTATAAGATTATTGCATCGTGCCTGCTGGTCAGTCGTTATTGCTGATAGCACACACAGTCTTTCTCTCATCACTGTCACTTACTCTAGCGTCTGCAGTGATGACTTTTTCACGAGCGCGTCAACAAGCGTCTTTACGTCACCAAAACTGGGTATATATATACACACGTCATGGACGATAAAGTAAAAACAGAAATGGTTGTGGAGAGTCACCAAAGAAGACAAGAAATCATAGTCAAGCATACGTTTCACGAGGATATTTTCAGCCGCATGCCAGTCAGTGCATCTCATCTCCTGCAACTGCATGTTGTCTTTGACGTACGATAGTTTCTCCGCGACCTTGCACATCAATTTGGTCGTATGGTCGAAGCTCTCCAGGTCAAAATCTTCCATGGCAGCGAGGTGGCGTGAGATAGCAATGAAAGGTCACTTTGACGCGCTGGGGCTCCTCGGGTGTCTTCAAAGATTGCAGGGCTCGCGGCTGGACGAGTCAAGAGCTTCAAAAAGGGTAGACGCGTGGTGAGGTCGCGTTCGGCAACACGACGTCAGACTCAATCCCCGAGCTCAGGGGAGCTACTTGTACGTCAAGCGAGACACAAAGAACCGCCTCGCAGTCGGCCTGACCCAGCGAGCAGACAGCGCGATAGGCAGGACAGGCTTAGCGGCACTTGCAGCACACCGGCGGTATTTGACAGGCAGGCTGTTCGATCTCGTACTGATGTCGATTTTTCTTGGAATGAGAATCAAAATGCGTTTTGCAGACCGCGGCGAAGATCCATGGAACTAACTGTAACAGTAAGAGGTCAAGGTCGCGCCGTTAAAATGTATAATGTTGAGGAAACAACACGTCGTCAACAGTTGATCCTTTCTGAGCGCATTCTAGGTTTTGTCGGTCGAGTGAATCGTGCGGAGTGTGTGAGGAGCACAAGTACATCCACTTGCAGCAATCTTACGTGAAGTCTCAGACCTGAGGCAAGATCTTGCACCTTAAAGTTTTACGTGCACGTATAACCATTTTTTTTGAGCGGAAGGTAATTTTTCTTTACTTTGCTTTGCTTTGTTTTTTGGAAAAAAGTATGCACGAGTTATTCAGGCAGTTAGTAAAGGAAGACAAGTCGGGACTTGCTTGTTCGCTGATTTTAGGTGATGACCGTAGGACCTTCGCGTCCCGTAATGGCATGGAGGTCAGAAAAGTCAAGCGCCAGCTGCACGAGCGACTCGAGCGCAGAGGCAGTCTCCTGCGACGTATCGTCCTTGCTGTACCGTTCAATGTAGAGACGAATCGTCGCGCCAACAGAACCAGTACCAGAAAGGCGAAAGACAAAGCGCGATCCGTCTTCCATGAGAAAGCGCCAACCCTGATGCGGAGACACAGAGCCATCGACCTCGTCATGAAACTCAAACTCGTCGCAGTTCGCGAGCGTGAAGCCAGCACCAATGTCCACCGGAGCGCGGTTGGAAACCTCGAACATAAAGATGATGCCATTGAGGCGCGACATGACCTTTTGCGCAAGATCAGCATCGACATTCTCGTAGTCATAACGCGTGTAATAGTTGCGACCAAAGGTATCCCAGTGTTCGCGGACAACGTCCTCGACTGTGACGAGCGGAGCAGAAGGCTCGTTCTTGGCGGCAAGAATGTTGAGCCAGCACAAGACAGCGAAAATGCCGTCCTTCTCACGGATGTGGCTCGAGCCCGTTCCGAAAGACTCCTCGCCGCAAAGTACCGGATTGTAGTCCTTCTTGCCGCCTGTCAGTTCCTTGGCGTCCATCAGGTTGCCAAAGTACTTCCAGCCCGTCGGCGTCTCAAAGAACTTCATGTCCTTTTCTTCAGCAACGCGGTCAGCGGCGCCAGAGGTGGGCATGCTGCGCGCCACGGTCTTGAGACCATTCTTAAAGTACTTGATGCACTCTGCGTTATTGGCAATGACAGCCAGGGAGTCCGACGGAGTGACAAAGAACTGCTTGCCGAGAATCATGTTACGGTCCGCGTCACCATCTGCAGCGGCGCCAAAGTCAGGGAGACTCTCAGGGTCCACTCCTTTGAGCGGCATACCCTTTTGGTCAAGGCCCATGCACTCGACGAGGTCATGTGCGTAGGTAAGGTTCGGGTCAGGGTGGCCTCCGCCAAAGTCTTCGAGCGGTTCGCAGTTCAGGAGCTGCTCGAGCGGCACGCCGAGCTCCTCGTGGAAGATACGCTTCGCAAAGGGTCCCGCGACGCCGTGCATCGCATCATATGTAAAGACAAAGTCATCGCGACTAAGAAAGTCCTTGATCTCACCGAGATCAAAAACCTCGTCCATGAGCTGCGCGTACGTCTCTGTAGCGTCAATGACCTCGACAGAGAAGCTGTCGCCGAATTTGGTCTCGCCGATCTCGGCCAGATCAACTTCGGGGAGATCTGCGATCCTGTACTCGGAGATCGTCTTCGTCCGCTCGTAAATGGCGCTCGTGACGGACTCCGGCGCGGGTCCGCCGTTTCGCGAGTTGTACTTGATGCCGCAGTCCTCATTCGGGCCGGCCGGGTTGTGGCTCGCGGTCAAGATGAAGGCGCCTGCAGCCCCCTTGGATCGCACCAGGTGGCTCACGGCCGGCGTCGAGATGAGGCCGTGCTGGCCGACGAGAACCTTGGCGACGCCATTGGCGTACGCCATGCGAATGATCGTCTGCGTCATGTCCTTGTTAAAGTAGCGGCCATCGCCGCCAAGCACGAGCAGCTCGCCGGTCGTGTCGGCGTCCCCGTCGAGCACGTCAAAGGTGCTCTGCACGAAGTTCTCCACAAAGTTCTCCTGCATGAACGTCTTCGTCTTCTTCCGCAGGCCCGACGTCCCGGGCTTCTGGCCCTCGTACGGCTTCGTGCTCACCGTCTTCACATCCGGCCCGCCCATCGTGCCTCGCTCGCTCGCTCTGCTCGCTCCCTCCGTCGCTTTCCTCCTCCGCTCCGCCTGCTCCGCCGCTGCCGCGACCCGCGCTCTGCCTCCTGCTCTCGCCGCCCTGCTGCGTGCAGCTGATCGGGATTTGCTGCCGCGTCTTCATCCTCGTCACCCCGACAATCTTTTTCCACGCGCATCAACGCACACTCTCACTCTCTCTCTCTCTTGCACTCCAACAGAAGCAGCGCAAGCAGCAGCCTCGCCAGCTGGCTGCTGGCGTCCACGGCACTCCAGCAAGCTCCCGCGAGGACCGGCTGCGGACCTCCTCGCGAGCTCAAGCTGCCGCGGCAGCAGCGACAGCTGCGACCTCGCTGCTCGGGCAGAGCGCCGTGAAGCCTCGGAGCAGGCGAGGAATCGGGATCGAGGATTCGTCCAACACCGGCACCTCCCGTGAGCAAGCCAGCAAGAGAGCAAAAAAGCAAGCAATCAAAAGAGCAATTTGCAAAAAAGCAAGCCAAAAAGTATACTATACTACTACTGCGCACACGCACACCCCATGACTTCGCCGTCACCTCCCTCGCCGTCCTTGGCCCACCGTCGCGGCCGTCAAGGACTTTCTTCTCCATCTTGGACCTGCGCAGCCAAAAGTACTTTGCAGGGCCAAAAGTACTCTATGAATCATGTGGACGGCGGGAAGCCCGAGCACGGGAAGGAGCCTCGGGCTGGACCGAGGGGCATTTGTCGGGCGGCAGTCGGCCGGAGATTCGCATCTTTGACGATCTAGCCATACCGCAAGACGCGGATGGACTTTTCTTTCAAGCCGCGGCCGGTCGAGGACTTGGCATCGCACGTGTGAGCGCCCTGGCATGGACGCGGCCACGGAAACGGAGGGGATGTCTCGGTCACCCTCGAATCGAATATGCATAAAAGACCCAATGCAATAGAAGAGGGCTATTCGTAACGGCTCGCCACGAGTCAGCGGTGACCATCTTTGCTCGACGCCCCATGCATTTGTCCTTGGCGCTCGCGTGCGCGCTGGGCTGGAGAGAGGGGGTGGGGAGAGAGAGAGAGACAAAGGGAGAGACAAAGCACGGCCAGCCAGCTAGGGGCACTGGCACAGAGCCACTTGGGCACCGCTGACCGAACGTTTTCCCGCCATGGCCGCCCCGAATCTGAAACATATTCCCTTGGCGGAAGGGTCCGCCAAGGTCTCGAATATGTTCCGCGCAAGAGACCGCAGCGCGCTAGTCATCGTTCACGCGCAAGAGGACGTCGTCGCTCACGCCACCAACAGGGAGCAGGCGCTCTCCAGGCTTGACAGACTCCAGGACTCCGTCTACTTTCCCTCGACCTTTGTTGTTCTACGATGGCACCCCGCACGACACTGCTCGTTTGTGCAAAACCACCCTGGCGCGGACATCGGCGAAGTACGCTACTTGTTCGAGCTTGGCGACACGCAGCGCCTGCGCAATGAGGAGTGCGTCGCGGGCACCTTTGGAGTGACCCCCTTGCGTCTCGAGGTGTCCAACCACATTGTCTTTACCGGCACCGACCCACGCCGCGACGCCTACTCGGCCTTCAAGGACGCTGGATCAGAAAAGCTCACATCCCTCTATAAAATACTCCACGCCAAGGCCATCGATGAGCTCTACATTTGCGGAGACTCCGACGCCGTGAGATTCACGGCCATGGACGCATGCAGCTTCCTTGACAAAGCACGCATCCACATCGTCACCGATGCCTGCGTCCAGAATGCGACCTCTTTGAGTCGCCCAATCGGTACAGAAGACTCTCACAACTCACAGTACCACGTTCGCTATAGCCACGTTGACGACATCATCGCCTCGTTTGCGCCACCACCTTCGCCCATGAGTTCACCCAAGCCAAGTCCTGGGGCAGCCCGAAACTTTAGTTTTGACGAGACGAGAGTGAACTCCGAGCTGTCCATTAGTCTTCTCGATGAGAGTGTTCTCATGCTTGCCGGCTCTTCGGGATCCTTGCTCACCGCAAGACGACTTGCCGAGGTGCCGGACATAAACGCCCCGTCATCTTTGTGTGGCCGCACAGTCCTCCACGCCTGCTGCTGGTCGGGCAATGTTGGAGCGATCGACACCTTGTGCGCTGCGCGACCCGAAATTGATCCAACGTGCCTTGACAACAACGGCTTCACGCCTCTAGCCTTGGCCCTCCTATTCGCGCCGCGAGAAGCAAGAGTCGAAGTTACAAAGCGTCTCTTGGCCGTCTCTCCGAAATTGCGTGCCAAGATTCCCATGCAGCGCTTTGCGCCGCATCAGCAGACAGCACTCATGATTGCCAGCGAGAACGGCGACGCAGAAGTCGTGGATCTTCTTCTCGAGGTCGACGACTCCGAAGATCACATTCGCTGCATCGACGCCTGTGGGCGATCCGCCATCATGCTTTCCCTCTCGCAAGAAACCGAGTCTCACAATCGCGTCTCAAGGCTCTTGTTCGAAAGAATTCCGCTGCATTCGCGCATTAGTCTCCTCGAGGCCTCTGACAATGGCGGTTGGAACGCCCTCCACTATTCTGCTCGTAGTGGCGCCTTTGCCCATCTTTCCTGGCCTACTCTATTAGGCAACGCTAGTTATTTGTCTGCGTTGCCCGTGAACGCCCTCACGCAGGGCGCATTCACCTTTCTACACCTTGCAGCAGCAAACGGCAAGTTCGAGGTTATCCGTACGCTCGTGGAGCTCTCCAAGGACGGTGAACATCCATTCGATCGTTTGGCAGATATTATCAAGGTCAATCTTACCGTGAACGCCCCGCTCGCCAGGACAGTGCGCGAGCAGCGCAAGACAGAACTCGATCTTGCGATTCAGCATGGTCATCTTGAGACCGCGCGCATGCTCTTGCGCATCGGATGCCACGCTTCTGCAAATCGCGGCTACATGCAAGAGCTTTTGCATCGTCTCGTGCTCATGGGAGATGTCGAGGCGTGCGAAAACATCCTCGCGTTTCCGATGGAAAACGAAATTCGAATCGACCATGCTCTAGTCTCGCTCACAAAGCGCATCGAGGCTCCAGAGGTATGTACATCTCGATGCTCCGACTTCAAGCCCGTCCTGCAGTTCGTGTATCATTGCGCCTCGTGCAATATCGACGTCTGTCTCGTGTGCAGGGAGCGCTGCCATGCGTCATGCGCGCAGTCAATTACACCCAAGGGATTCGGCCTCGCGTTGTGCGGATGCAGCAGTCGTAACCGCTGGGCTTGCCACGCGTCTACGTCGATTGACCCGCGTGAGCGTGCTGCAATGGCGTTCGACCCGACTCCCCTCGACACAAGCATCGTCAGGCTCAGCGCTTCCACCGAGTCATTGGCCCGTCGGCTCGCACGGAACATGCACAATGTCTGGTGCAAGATCAAGCTCGAGCAAGGCTGGCAGTACAGCCGCACTCGCGATGATGCGCGCAAGCTGCACCCGGCCTTGGTACCCTTTGAGAATCTCGCCCCAGAGGATGCAAAGTACAATACGCACATGTGCCAAGAGACGGTCAAGCTCATCATCCTCCTCGGATTCCGTCTCGAGTCGCCCTCCGAGACGCAGCTCGCCAACCAGTCCAAGACTTCGCCGTCCAATGTGCTCACCTCGCGGAGCAGGCAGGACTCGTTAAAGTATGCCGAGGAGCAATGGGACGAGTCAAAGCCGGGTTGCGCCCCCATCGACACGACAAAAGCGCCAGATACGCTTTCCAAACACCTCGAAGACCTTATTCGCTGCATCTCGGTGAACTCGCACGAGGTTTGGGCACGCGAGAAGATCAATCAGGGGTGGCGCTACGCGCCCCAACGCAACATTGCTCGGAACCTCAAGCTCAACCCATCGCTCGTACCATACGTCCAACTACACGAGGATGAACGCAACGCACTTCGCGAGGGCGTCGAGCAGACCATCAAATCAATCATGTCGCTCGGGTGGCACATTGAACCTCTCAGCGAGGTTGCAACTGCGAATACCCTGCGCCGAACGCAACAGCGAGCGGAGCGCGCCAGTGTCGACATGACCTGTGAGCGAATCGCATACCACAACGTCGACGAGATGCGTGTGCAACTCCTAAGCTCGTACCTCTTGGCCGCGGTGAGACGTGGACACCTTGACTCAATCAACATTATCCTCTCTCACTCCGCCCAGTACGACGGCGCTGACCTCAACGCGACCGATCGCCAGGGCCGCTCTGGACTCTCCATCGCTGTGCTAGGGGGTCATTATGCCACTGCGCGTCACTTGCTGGCGCTCCATGTGGATGCAAACGTTCAGGACCACAACGGCTTCACCGCGCTCGCATTCGCCGCCTATGTTGGCAACGTGGAGATGCTCAAGCTCCTCGTCGAGTCGGAGGTCGACGTGAATGTGCTCATACCAGACCATCTCGGTTTCACAGCTGTACACCACGCTGCGGCCAGAGGCCACTCCGATGCATGCGAGTACTTGGTGAAACATTTGCAGCAGCTTTACCAGGCTGACGAGGTCGTCAATCTCAACCTCAACGGCGTCGCCTCTCTGGGTTTGACAAAGAAGATTTTGGAACAGTCGAGCCAAGATACGAGTGAGCCTCCTCAAGGCAGTGATGAGTCTTCCTATAAGCTTACACGCAGTTCCCAAGAATTCCTCCGCCCAATCGAGTCGCCAAATGCGCTAACTGGAACGCAAGACGGTGTCGATCCTGTCGACAAGGGCAACGATGGTGACAAGGAAGGAGACTCACCAAACAAAGCGCGACAAGGCTGGGGTGTCTTGGCGCCAAGACTTCCCAAAGCTTCGGTGTTTCCCCTGGGCCGCGGCGAGACGGATCGGCGTTTCAATGGCCCGAGGCTCTCCAAGTACTCGCCTCTCTCGCTCGCAGTTCAAAGCGGTCAACTTGGCACCGTCGAGACGCTCATCCGACTCGCCGCCAACCCGATTCTGGAAGAAGATCCAGAGCTGCATGACGTGACGTACTCTTCCTACTACCGAGCTCTCGCTCAACATATTCGCATTGGCGACGATGTCCAGTGTGTATGCGCAGAAATTCAGGACCGGACCTTTGCCTGGACATTTCGAGCTGCAGGCCTTTCGCGGGCGTACCATCGCAAGTCCACGCGTGGTATCGAAGAGGTCGCCGCACCCAAACCCGTGGTCACGCAGCAGACGCACAGTTTCGAGCGCTGCCTTCCCGAAGTTCTGGCAGGTAAGAGCCTGCGCGAACTCCAACTCATACTCAGAGACCTCGAAGCGCGTTTTTCGGACTCGACGAGAATGATCGACATGCTCAACCGTGCGCTTCCGGTGCGTCGCTGGCGCAACCAGCACGCCACCTGGCATTTTTTTCGCGAAACCACGGTCCTCATGGCCCTACTCATTGTTTTTGCCATGATGGTCCCGCTCGCCCCAGACTATGACGTCGCCTCAGAGCGCGCCTGGCGCGTTAGCGTCGTCAGCGAGCTCCGCAACAGTCTCGAGAATGTCGACTCGTTTTCAAGCATGCAAGACTGGATCATCGAAGAGTTTCCAAAGATGCTGCGCTTCACAAACGAGGAAGGACTTTCAATTCTTGAGTTCAACCGTGTCATTGGTGCCATTCGCACGCAGCAAACCGTGAATTTTGTGCTGAGCAGTCACCTCTCGTGGACACAGGTTAGCAAGGTCGATATAAAGTCGATCCCGAGCAATGTCACCTCGGCCCTCATTCCTCAGCGGCCCATCCCAGCCATGAAGCTTGCGCTCCAAGAGCACGCCCAACTCACTGACACGGATGGTCTCGAAAGTTTCGTAATGGAAATGAACGTGCACAATCCCCTGCACAACTTGCACGGCATTATCGATATCGGCATCTCCACATCGTACTTTGGTAGTTCGACGGTGAGCGTTTCCGTCAACGAGTTTCGCATTGACTATGGTCGCTTCCCGCCGTCGCGCGCATTTCAAGTCACGCTCTTGGCCATGGTGAGCGTGTTGCTTCTACTGCTGGCGCGGTTCAAAAAGTACCGGACGCGCAAGACTCCCGCTCTGCTTGTCATTGCCGTTTGTCTGCTCATTGGAGTACTTGCCGTCGATCTCGTGGCCTTCAACAACACGCGGAATCTCAAGGAAAGCCTCGGCCGCGACGATTTTGTGTCGTGGCACCCGCATCTCAGAGTCTTGCAGATGGAGCGCAGAACGGTGGCGGCACTCTTTTTCCTTAGCATCATTCCCTTACTTCAGTCTGCGCGAGCCATTCCCAACATCGGACCCGTGGTCGTAGCGCTGATCAATACGTTTGGAAATCTAGCTGTCCGCATCTATCTGGTCGTGGTTGCTGCGGCCTGCTTTCTGCTTAGTTTCACCTTTCACGTAGGATTTGGCAGCAGCGTGGCGGCTTGGAGCACGGTGCCAGGGACGTTTTACTCGCTCTTTTACACGCCCTTTATCGAGACTTGGGATCCGTATGACACGATTGGATCCGAGTCGTGGTCGGGCATCATTGCCGCAGCGTGCTTCATTCTCTTTGCGACAATCAATCTGAACCTGCTCATTGCAATTGTTACCGATGTGTATCCCAAGGAACGCGAGGCGAGCGACTCGATGTGGGAACAGCTCGTCACGGCAGGGATCGAAATGCGTCTACGTGCATACAATAAGCGCCGCTTTCATCTGCATACTGCTGAAATCTCCTATTGGGATCCCGCAAAGATCCTCCCAGATGCAGCGCAGCGTGAATCCTCGTCTTCATCCGCATCCTCGACATCAAATGCATTTCCGGGGCAAATTGTTGGATCCGAGGACAAAACGACCTCAGAGGCGCTGAACGCGCAGTTTCAATTGAGGCAAGGTGCCATGGACGAGACGAGTGTCTCAGCGTTGTCTCCAGGAACAGCGCGCCCTCCCGTCCCCACATCAGATTCCTTTTACTCCTCCTCGACGACAACACTGCAGGCGGGTCCCACCAGTTGCGACCGTGCGTTGGAAAGACAGAGCTCAAGACTTGAAGCGCTTGAGCGCAAGCTCAATCTTGTGCTAGACCAGCTCACGCATGTTGCGCAAACACCAGGTCCTACGTCTTCATCCGAGCCTGCACAAAGTATACCAGAAGCAGCCACAAGCGTATTGCAAACAAGTCGTACACTTGCACCCAAGAGTGCACCAGCAGCAGAGCCTCCTATAGCTACGGCAGCAAAAGATCGAGAAGACAAGCCTTCCGAAAGCCATTGGCCTATCTTAAACATCCCTTCCAAAGACCTCGATAGCCCAAAGCTCGCCGCCAAGACGCCTTCGCCCAAGAGCCAGCCAACGGCTCGGGCTGAAGACGATCGCTTGCGCAACCTCATCAGGGATGCATTGGCCAATGGCCCGGCAAGGCTGAGCATGATCAAGGATTCTGTTATTGATCACGGCTGGAGCTGGGATCGCGCGAGGGAATTGCGGCGCGATATGGGTGTTCTTCAGCATAAGCAAACTCTGGAAAACGGGCAGGTCGTGCGTATGTGGGAGTACGCCGTCACCAAAGCCGCTGCTTCTCCATCGAAATAAGTGAAGAGAAAGCTGCGCTGCTTCGAACAGATAGAAAATAGGTCTACGATTATTCACTGTTAGATGATGCCTCTGAACCGTGCCTTGGATGTTTGCGCTGAGTTCTGACCAGACTTGTCGAATGAGCCAGCGATGCAAGCAGAGTCCGCGTCAAGGTGCGCAACATGAAGAAAATTTCGCGTTGCTGGCGTTCGATTTAGCCATCCTTGGAACTTGCTGTTGACCCCATGTGCTTTGATGTGGAGGTAGATCTCGAGTGGTACATGCAATGCAGTTTGGCATATTACCTCGCCAGAGACCTCAAAGGGAACTTGGGCCTCAAAGGGGGACGTCCCAGATTTCTTGAAGGCTTTTGCAATACGCGTTTCTGCAGCGTCTTGAGTGCCCGGTGTTTGTGGCTGTCGAGAGAGGGAAGAAGAAGAAGAAGAAGAAGAAGAAGAAGAAGAAGAAGAAGGTGAAGGAGATAGAGGTGGAGATGGAGGTGAACTTTGCTCACGCTTGGTCTGCAAAGTGTCTATTGAAGGTACTGGCGCTGGCGGCGGCGGCGGCGGCGGCGGCGGCGGCGGCGGTGAAGGTGGTGGTGATCCTGTAGGACGATGCTCCATTGGAGGGGCCAGCGACGCAGACGAAATTGCTCGACGAAAACTAGGTGGAGATGTTGACGGTGCCCTCCTTGCAAGCTCCTGACTCGTTTGCGTTGCCATGGTGGCTTTTCTTACATGCTTGATTCGATGTCGGTGCATCCTTGACGTTTCCATAGTCGTCGGATGCGGCATGAGAAGAGGCGGCAAACTCTCAATCTCAGATGGCATTGAAGACAGCGGACGTGGTTTGGCTCGTGGTGGCGTGCTTGGTCTCAATGCCAGATTATCACGTGGCGCAACATCCAAGTCATCAACAGGTTCTCGAAGCGTGCTGGTGGCCAAAGGTGCACGACGCACGCGAAGCAGAAACCTCCGTGCGGCAATTCCTGACGCTGCAGTGGGCTCGTCTTCGCTCTGAATGCTCTGCTCATCGTCGCTTCTGCTCTGTTCATCGTTCCCAACTTCGTGGACTTCTTCGTCGCTGTCTTCGCCATCTCCAGGTTTACCCTGGCCCAGACCCATGTTCGAGTTAGAAAATGTTTGAGTCAGAGCTTGTAACTCTTCTGTCGTTGGTCGTGCCGCAAGTGCACCTGCAATGTCTTCAAGGCGAGCAGCAAAGCCCCCGAGTGCATCGTGAAGTCTTGTCTCCTGCCGAACCTCTGCGTCGCGCTGTCTGGAATGCATGCGCTCAAGAGCCTTACACATGTCTTCATACTGGTCACGTAAGCGTCCGAGTATCTCGTGGGCTCTCTCGTCCGCAAGAGGCCGCGCGCGATCCTTTTGCAAAATACTTTGCTCAGCCTGAGGCCTTTGCTCAGCTTGAGGCCTTGAGAAAATCCAAGGGCTGGGATCGTCCGCGCTCGGACTTTCGCTCTCGCTTGCGGAAAAGTCCACATCCGAATGGCTACTCTCATCCTCATTTTCACAGCTTTCGGGTGCCGAGGTTGGATACGATCGAATACTTGCAATTTCGCTGCTTTCCGAGCCCGCATCAACGCGAAGATCGTCAAGAAGCAACTCATGCTCTTCTTCTGTCGGGTCAGATACTTGCGAGGCTTGCGTCAGTTCTTCCATAGATAGACTTTCGTCAACGGTTCGACTCCTTTCGAGGTCGCCGTCGCCTTGATGGGGTCTTGCATCGTTTGCAGATCCACTTGCAGTATCGAACGGTTCGCGGCTGCTTGAAGATAGCGATTCGGGTGGCGTTGATGGTGAGGCTATGAGACTACCCCCGACCTGGTCGGACGAAACCTCAGCGGGAACGTCGACTTGAAGCTTGGACGCCGATGGAGATTTGTGATGGCTCTTTTCGTTTTCAAGAGAAGTTGGCCCTCCGAGCAGAACGTCCATTATTTCGACGAAGCGCTGATCTCCAGTTTCGGCGCACTTGACCATCTCCCCTCCGGGAAGATACTGCGTCCTCCCATGCGAGCGCAAAAAGTCAGACAGCTGGGGATTGGTTTTTTGTGAAGTGGTAATGCGCCAGAATTGAAGAGCTAGACTTTGTAGCAAGGGCCGCCAAGCTGCGACAAAGGGCGAAATGGGGACATCGTCTCCGCATAAAACATTGCGCCACGTCATTTTGCATCCTGAAGTCCACGCGAGAAGCAGTGCGAGTTTGCCAATGAAAATAGCCGGGTGAACTCTGCGAGACTGATTGACGTCGACTCTTTGAGCTGAAAATGCAAAGCGGTCGACTTTGTCCTCGAAAACGGCCATGTCCAGGTCAACGAGAAGGATCCAAAGAAGCGCCATACACACTGCATCGGACTCTTTGGAGGTCTGCACGTGCAAAACAATGCGTGCGCAAGATTGGAGGTCGCGGACAACGAGCTGAGCGACAAGCTGGCGTTGAAAAATATCGGCGCGCTGCGAAGCTTCAAAGCGAGCGCGGACAGCCGAATGGGCAAGCGCGCTCAATGCGTGTCGCGGGTCTCGCGTCGAAGCAAGCACGCGATGGGCGATGTCAACGCCGTCAGCGGTCGCCAGGAACATGCCGGCCAGAGCCGGGTTCCAATCTGTCACGCGCTTGCTCTGACGCGCAAGGAGACCGAGATCGAGCCAGCGGACGGACCTGCGTGTGGGGTGGGCACATGGACTCGGTACGGCAGCAAGATTTGGGTCGTTGAGAAATTCTGCGGCCATGACGGTGCCCAGAAGTCGAAGGGCGCCTTGATGAGCAGCCCGAGATTCCGCGTGCGCCCACCAGGTCCGTGCTGCCATGATCGCCTCTTTGAGATGCATGCGGCGAAGAAGGAGACACATGAGCGGATAGCTGCCGTCTGGATCTCGAGCATATGCAGCTTCGGCGTCCTCATATTGACCTGCAAGGAAATAATCGTCGCCTGAAGGAACATGTGCATGCGCCAGTCTGTTTCCTCGGAGGTCTTCCGCACCAATTTCGACGTTGGCTCTTCGCGAATACCGGGACTCGATGCGTTGCGCATCCCAGGCGACTTTACGCTGCTGCACGTATGCGAGCACAGCACGCGCCAATGCTTCATGTTCAGTCGAGGCAGCGTCTTTCGCAGCATTGCCTAGATCGGTCCACTGGCGGTCAAAGATTGTTCCATCCGACGCCGTTGTTTCTGCTGCAGCGTGCCGGAGCGAGGCTTCGGCAAAGCGCAAAAGGTGCAAGGCCAAATGAAAGTGTTCATCGCGCACGAGGCTGCGCACCATGTGTTCTGTGAGCATGACCGCATGTCGCGCACCTTGCGCGTGAGCCTGAGCGAGAGAGATAGCATGCGAGGCAGCCGCGAGGGCCTCGCGCGGCTGGTCTGCGAGAGCACGACGCACGGCATGTGCAGTGCAACGTGCCACAGTTGAGGCGAGCGCACGTTCTGCGGGTGTCCATACGAGTGGCCCCGCAAATGTGCACAGCGCCCACGCTTGCAACGCCCGCTCCACGTCGGATGAGTGTTTCGAGGCCGCTAAGCCTCGCACCGTGGGGGACAAATTGTTTGCTGCATTATCAAGACCACTCTTTTGACATTGTTGGAAAAACGAAAGTGCGTCTTGGTCCTCTGAACGGTGCGCCTCGCCGGGTAAGCGCTCAATGAGCGCCCGCGCAACCGAAATGAAGGAATGGCCGAAACGAAGTGACGTGCGAACGCGCTGGGCGAGACGATGACCAGGGAGCATGAGGTGAACGAGGTTACGATTTCCGTCACACCATGTGATTTCAGGCAGACTTGCGTGTCTTGCAAGAGCGAAATGAGGGTCAATCTTGCCGCTTGCTTCAAAAGGCTCGAGGCTGCGGAAAAAGAGCCGAGTGGCGAATCGCGGCCCGTGTGGTGTTGCTGCCAGCGCAATCGGGGTTCCACCACCTGTAAAGACACAGAGAGATCCGTCGGAAAGCGTCAACGCAATAAAAGTTGCATCAAAGGTCCAGCAAAGGTCACATACACGTAAAGAGATGGCTTCCTGAGCAGACAAGCGTAAGGCCTCTTTGAGAGAGACAACGATGGCCTGGGTCGTTTGTGCAGAGGCAATAAGGAGCGTCGGATCCCTCTGCGTGTTTGAAGCAAAATTTACGGCGCAGGCCATCCGCTGGCCATCATTTTTCAAAGTTTGCACAGCGAGTCTGACCGAATGCACTGCATCGGCTCCAACCTCACGATGCGGAAGCGGTATTTGAAGGGCTCGTCCGTGTTCCCGTACGAACTCTGCGCGCCATGGGTCCCAGGCAGTTGCGAGGCAAGTGAGAGCAACAAGGGAACGCCTGCGCGCCACATCTGGGGAGACGAAAACTTGAGTGAGATTGACAGCAGTTCGCTCGGCATGAGTGGACAACCATTGAACTTTCGCGGCGCGGCAGCGCGCGCGATTCTCGGCGACGAGATGCCAAGCTGGACGCGCACGTTTTCGGGACATCAGCGGAACAGCCGGTTCGGACTCCTGAGGCGATGGCGGATGGTACATCCAGATTTGATTGCTTGGTGTTGAGAGGAGAACACAGCGAGCATTGTCGGAAATGGCGAGATGAACGGGAGCTGGATCGAGGGTCTCCGTTTTGGCGAGAGTCTCAGGGTAGGGGACTCTGGCGTAAAGTGGATGGTCAAGGTCATTGAGGTCAAAGATGTGGACCGCACGGTGATCGTGAAGTGCTGCGGCCGCGTAGCGCCCTGAGGTGGAGAGCGCGAGACAGGCGACCTTGCGAAGTTTGGTTTTTTGGCGAAAAACTTTGCTGGAGGCTGTCCCGGTATAGAGCGAATAGATGCGCGCCTCGCTCGATTTTTTGCAAGTGGCAACGATGGTGATTTTACGAGAGTCTGGGTCCTTGGCGTTGCCAGGTGTGCTGGTTTGGCACTCGTGATGATGATGATACGCAATGGCCTCGACCTTTTTCCAGAGCCTGGGTTTGTTTACGGCAGCGGTCCCGGTCTCTATTTGATCATCATTGTCTGTGTCGCTGCGCCTTGGCTTGAGGCTTCTCGCCGCGTAGTGGACCTTGGCGAGCATCTCGGTTTTGCTCGAGATGAGCGCGTTCTGCTCTGTCACGAGCCCGAAGGCGGCCGACGTGCGTAGAAGAAGCACGCGAGGATCGCTCGTCCACGCGTACGCGCACGGCCCCGCCTGTCCGTCTGGGACTCGCGGCCCCGGGCCGCCCACCGTCGGAGCGCGCCGCGAGCTCTTCCCGTCTTTGCATTAGCCTTCAAACGTCCGTTGCGAGGGCAGAGAGGGCTGCCGAGATTACTGAAGTGAGTGTCTTTCATTCACCGCATGTTGAGATGGCGTGAAAAAAGAGAGAGGCGATTGACATGTGAGTGGGGGTGGACGAGCTATGGCAGTCTCGTTTTCGCAGACCTACTCGCCATCGTAGCCGGAGTTCGGGGTGGAGAGCCGGATGATGCAAGTGAAAGAGCGAGACGGATGGTGGATGTGTCGGTTTTTTGTCAGTCGTATACCATGGTATGGTATGGAAAAAGATGCTTGCAGAACACTTTGAGTCGCCTCATGCAGCGCAACGACAAGCGAATCACTCTCGGAGATGGAAGGCGAGCGTCCAAGGAGGGTCAAGGGCATGTGAATCGCTGGCAGGCACATATGATCATAATCATTCTAGAAGGTCAGAAGCACAATCGATGTTTGCGAGAACGAATGCGCGAGAAAAAAGCTTTGCTTGCCGAGGCTTTGCGTGTCGAGTGGTAGTCATCATCTGTCATCATCTGGAGCGCGAAGGTCTAAGCCATAACGTGTGGCACCTTGCGATCCGCGTCGCGTCGTGTTTGCTGTTTATCATCTCAAAAACTTGGTCTTTGGATCGATGGGTTGGTCGATCGGGGTCAGTCTGTCTTGAAGGCGGGGTCTCGGAGGCATGTCGTTCATGCGAGGGGTAAGTTGTGCTTTGCTTGCTTGCTTGCTTGCGTGATGTGCGCGCGTGCGTGAGACTTGTTGGAAAGTAGATTGATCGGTTGGTTGAAAGAAAGAGAGAAAGGTTCGTAAAGTGCGGACTCTTGAAAAGCCAATACTGGCCAGCTGGCTAGCTGGCTGGGGAGGTGGCAGGCAGGCGTAGAAGGATTACTGATTCCTACGCGAAGAGTGATGGTGGTGAGAAAAGTGCGCAGAGTCAGGGACCTGATTGTGGTGCGCCGAAGGCGATTGAAGTCCTTTGGGCGAGCTCGAAGACGTTGGACCTGCTGGCGCTGAGGACGAAGTGTACGTGGGAATCTTGGAATCATCGGCCTCGTCACGTTCAATCTCAGCGTTGCCATCACTGTCTTCGTCGTGGGTAGCTGGGACCTGTTGACGAAAGTCGAGGTCATGAGGCTGGTGCGAATGCTGGTGCGCCATCGTAGAATTGAAGTGGCCCTGTTTATCTTCCTTCATGAGATCAAGCGAGGCTGTCCGGGGCACAGCTGACTCAGGCACACCAGGATAGCTTGCCTGTCCAATAGAAGCGTGCGACATGCCACGATCAATGAACGAGGAAGACGACGACGAGGAGGAGGAGCTCAAACCCATCATGCCTGTGTGGTAGTTGGGCGGCGCGCTTCCACGTCGATCTTTGACCCTAGCTCCTTGCGCACGGTGTTTGCGGATGGAAGCTGGCGACTCGGACGCAGGGCGCGGCGACTTTGCATTCGAAGGACTCAGCGCAGATGCGGGCCTCTTTCTGGACAGCGCACGTTTCTTGTTGACATGGCCATAGGGAGAAGAGGAGGAGGAAGAAGAAGAGGATGATGGTGACGAGACCGTCATCGTAGACCTTGCTGTGGCTCCCATGGAGAGCGGCGGAGGACGTGCCGCGCGCGCACGCGCGCCTGTACCCGTACCTACAGCCGTGCCCACGGCAGCAGAGACCGCCGAGGAGGATGAGGAAGACATGGAGGACATGGCAGATCCCATGGACGAAGCCCCGGACGAGCCGAAGCGTGCCTGCGTGCTGAGCGCCGAAGGGACGGGCACGTTTTGTGCCTGCGCGCTGTGGCTGGAAGCATGACTGTCGTGGCCAGGCGTATTGCCATCCGTGTCCTGATCGGCTTCGACTTCGGCGTCGAGATCAGCATCGACGTCAACCTCGACTTCGGCACCGAAACTCTCGGCGGCCTCCATGCGAGTCCAGATTTGGCGCGCGAGCTTGGTGAAGTTGCTTCTGGAAATGTGGTATCCCTGCAAAAGGAGCGTCGACTCTTTGTGTTTGACGCCGTCAACGCGCTCGACGATTTCCACATTTTGGACATTGGACTTGACCAAGAAGCGATAGAGTCTTGTCATGAGAGCAGACCAGATGCAACTTTTGGGCGGCGCATTTTCGCGACTGGTGCGGTAAGCTTGCAAGACCATCTTGGTTGCTTCACGGAGCATGAAGACCCGGCGATCGCCATTGCAGGTGCTGCTTCGGGAAAAGGCTTGTGAGAAGGCGGTGGCATCGAACAAGAGACGTTGGTTCCCTCGGATCAGAAAGTTGAGGTCATCCTCAAAGAGCACTGCGTGACGGTGCTTGGCTTTGTCCCGAAGAGCCCAATTTTCCAGGTCGTTGCGCTCCGCAGGGGTGAGCTGGTCCCTATGATAGGATTCGAGGGCGTCGAGGAACCAGTTTGCTTCTTTGGCGGTCATGTCTTCTGTGTCGGTCTCTTGGCGTGGGGACACGAGGCGTTCCGTCTGCTGCTGCTGCTGCTGCCGCTGGTCTTCAAAGGAAGATGATCCGCTCGATACAGCAGTGGCCCCTATTTCTCGGTCTGATAGCGGCGGCGGTGGTGGTGGCGGCGGTGGCGACGAGGGCGCGTGTGGGGTCATGTGATGAGACGGCAGTGGTGCTGATGTGGCTGCATCAAGGTCGCTGGTCAGCAGGTCTGCGTGGTCATGGTGATGTGGGGGGAGATGGTGGTGTTGTTGGTGGTAATGGTGTGGGTGATGAATGGGCCGGCGCCGACCCTGCTGCTGAAAGTGGCTATGACCTGGAATCTCGGAGACCTGCTGATTTGCTTGGCGTATGTGCGCTTCTTCGGATTCTGATCGTTCGCCGCTGGAGGCGGCGGCGGGCGTACGAGTACGCCCACCGCCGCGCTCGCTGCGGTCAAACCCGTCTTTGATGGTGTTTGCTGCGGTGGCCCCCCACGCTGCAAAGTCTTCTCGGATGGGACGCGGTGCGGTCAACAGCATCGGCGGGCAAGCTCGCCCAAACGTTCAACGGCAAAGAGCAGATATACCCTCGACAGATTGGGTCGTCCAGACGCTTGTAGCTTCGGTCGGCTTGTCTTGTTGCTTACTTGTTGTGCTTCTGAAGAGTAGATTGCGGATCTGGGGCCGCAAGCTGTGCTGTTGGGCAGCTGTCTAGCCAGCTAGACAGTTGGTGAGGACGAAGATGGGACCCTATTGGAGGCGTGACTCTTGGTGCACCACTGAGCGATGGCAAGAAACGCCGGCCACAAGACGCACGCCACAATTAAAATGGGCCGCGCCGGCTCTGTCTCTTTTGTCTGTTTTGCTTGGCCGGCCTGCCGACCGACCGAGGTTGAAGGAAGCCCCCCCTCCCCCCCTTGCTGCGCTTGGAGATCCAGACTACAATTGATCAATTGATCAAGCAAGCACGCAAAGCCGTTCTGTCTTGGTTGGATTTTTTTGCTGACGCTTGGAAGACGGACGGAGGAAGAAGAGGGATCGTTTCAACGGGTGATCAATTAGTTGATCAAGACGCTTTTATTGCGCTTTTCTTCCCTGTAATGTGTGCAATCATGTCAAGAGCGCGCGTCAGTTAGTATTTTTGTTGTTGTTTTGAATGCAGACATTTCTGTCGCAAGCCAGCAAGAGTGATCCATTTCGCCCTTCTATTTCTTTTGTTCCAAACAAGGATCCAAGCCCCACACCTGACGTTGTTCGTCTGTCTCACTTGAAACGGGGAAAAGGGATGATGCGACGAAAAGAAGCACCCATTTTGCCCTGCCCTGCCTTGCCTTGCATGCATATCTCGCTTTAGCGTCCGTCCATCTTCATGGAGAGACGGTCTCGAGGAATGCTGGCCTGGCTTCCCCGCCGCTGCGCTAGAAGCCACCAGGCACGCACGTCCATGCCGGCGACGGCTCTGCCATATTGTTTTCCTTTTTGCTTTCGCAGAATGGACTCAGGGGCGATGCAATATGACTGACGCGCGACCGGAGGAAGAGACGGGCAGAACAGACGGCTCATGGTTTCTTTCCTTCTTTCTTTCGCCATGCGGGCCACCGAGGTGGCGTCGCGAGACTGCCCGCCTGCACGCCAGCCCGTACGCACGCACGCAGAGCCGAGTCGAGCATAGAAGGCACGCAAGGATGGATGGATGATTAAAGGGAGGGAGGGACAAGTAGACTTACCTTGTTGCGCAAATAGACGCGCGCGTCTTCGTTCGTTGCGGAACTGTCGGAACAGAGGGGGTGCACGTTCGCGGTGTTCGGAAAACCTTGTCCACCGGGTCCTATCGATGCGCGAGAAGGAAGCGGAACCGAGCAAGACGCTCGTCCGCTCGTACGCACGCGCGTGCAGGCCGTGTCCCGAAGCAAGGGCTTTGGGTCTTCTTGTCTGGGCCCAAACGCGGCGCGCCTCGGGCCGGCTCGTGGGCGCTGGCGCTTGCTGGCGTCGACCTCCGGTCTCGGGGCCGGCCGCGGGACGTATCAGTCGATCCGTCAACCAACGCGCCGATGGACGAGAATCCACTTCTGGCGATGCTGCTTATTTCTTTGGGAGCAAGATTGGCGCTGGAAGACCGAGGCGCGAAAATGGACTCCTGTCTGGCCGGCTTCTCGCCGCACAGAGTCCCGCGGGAGCTTCTCGCTCGTTCGCTGGCTAGTGCAGGCAGAGAGGCGGGCGGGCAGAGGCAGACAGGCACAGCGCTCTCGCTGCGCACGCTGCCGCTAAACGTGGAAGCGCTTGCTTATTTGCTTGCTCGCCCGCTCGCTCGCTCGCCAAGCAGGCGAACGCGGCGTACCTGACTTTTTCTTCCTCTCTCTCTGTTTCCTGTGCTTCCCTGTTTTCTCTGTTTTCTCTGTCTCTCTTTTCAAGCTTGCTTGCTCGCTCGCTCGCTCGCTCGCTTTGCTTCGCTTCGCAACGCCAGCCCTGACGTCCAGGCCGCTCGGGACTTGCGGCGTGCGTGCGTACGTACGAGCGTGCGTACGAGAAGTGCCGCCGAGCGCTTGCTTTGTTGTTGCTGTTCTCCTCGTACGCTGCTGCTGCTGCTGGATCTTTTTTTTTTTTTTCCTTTTCTTTTTCTCCCCTTTCCGATTAATCGTTTGACTCACTGTGAGCCGGCGGGTCTTTCAAGCCCTTATTGGCCTCTAAGTCTCTCTCTCTCGCTCGCTCGCTCCTGCTTGGCTTGGCTTGGCCTGACAGCACAGCGCAGCGATGCGCGAGTCGCGGCCTGTCTGGCTCTGTTTCTGCGCGAGCGAGCTGACTTGAGGCGACCTCCTCTTCTACCCTCTCCTGTCCTCGCCTTGCCTTGCTACTGACCGATCGGAGACGACTCGACTCGACACGACAGACACAGTGTGCGCCGCGACGATTTTCCGACTTTCCGACCGCCTGCCGCGCCTCTTTCTTGCGAACGCTTGCGCGCGTGCACGCTGGCCCTCGCTGCTGCTCTCCCTCTCTCTCGACCACTCGCTCGCCTTGCGGTCCGAGGGGCCGGGACGCGAGGCTCTCGACAAACGACGCGGGCAAAGGAAAAGGAAAAGGAAAGGAAAAGGAGACGTGCGGAGACGTGCGACGACACGCACAATGCCACGCGCTGTGCGTGCACTTGCTCGCTTTTCGCTTTTCGCTCTCGCGTTCGAGCGCGACGCGGGCAAGCTGGTGCTGGCGCTGGAATGCTAGCAGCTAGCGAGGTAGCGGGCTAGCTTTGGTTGGTCGGCTGGCCGTCCGTCTGGCTGGCTGGCTGGCTTGTGTGACGATTGCTCTGCTGGCTTGACCTGGGCTGGGCTGTCGGGACGTGCTCGCATGCACGACCCTGGCCGCCCTCAGCTGCCGCGCCCTCCCTTGGGTCGCGGCCTGCGCGCTCGCGGCTGTGCCAGCCCTCGCGGGTGGCGGACGCCGAGCGTGCGCGGGTGGTTTCTGGTCTGTCCCGGGCTCAACGCCTTCGCGTCGTGCTTGTTTCCTGATCCAAACGCTGTGCAGAAGCAATACGATCGATGCCTTCGAGCACTGTCGATGCCAGTCCGGGAATGACTGACTTGCGGCTTTTGCGCCGCTCCCTCGCTGCGACGGAGGACGGTCGAGCTACAGGTCACCTCGGCTGTGCGTGCCTAGTATGCGGGCGCACGTCGAGACGAGACGAGACGAGACTAGACTAGACTAGACTAGACTAGACCAGACTTGTCCTGGTGTCGACTCCGTGCAGGCACGTGGCCGTCGCGGGGTCAAGTCTCGTCTTCTTTCGGCCTCGACTCTTTGGCTTTTCCCTCCGGACGCTGACCTAGTTGGTGTGTATTGTCTTGGCTTGGCTTGGTTTGTCTTGGCTGGTCTGCAGCGCGTGTATGCGTGTATGCGTGCGGTGGCCGTGGCCTGGATCTCGCGTGATCCGTCTATCGCCCGAGCCCTCCCTTGGGCTCGAGCCCGCCGCCTAGCTGGTGCGCAGTCCTGCGCGGCGCGGGGTCTCTTTCTGCGCCTGCTCTTCGTGCCTGGCCTCGCCTACCTTTTAGACGGTGATACTGCCGCTGCTGTTGCTGCTGCTATTGCTTCCCTCGACTGACGATGCTGAGCTCGCTAGCTAAGCTCGCTCACCGCGACTCACTCCTGCGTGCAGCAAACGAACGAACGAACGAACGAACGGCGGACGGGCGCGGGGGCGAGGAGCGGGAAGTAAAAGCGCAGCGAACCCAACCCGGCCCGCGGACGCTTGGCCGCCCTCGCGTGCTCGCGTGCTCGCTCGCTCGCTCGCGGGTGCGAGTAGCAGTAGGCGAGTCGCTCGTGCGCGCTTCCGCTACTCGCGCCTCGCTTCCAGGCCTCGCTCGCTTCGACGCTGCTTCGGCCTGCGCTGGCCGCGCTAGGCTGAGCTGAGCCGGGCCGAGCGGAGCTGTCCGCGCGCTCGCTGTCGCCGTCGCGGGTGGCGTCGCCGTCGCTGGCGCGGTGGTCGCGCTTGCTGGGTAAGTTGACGCCCTCCTTGGCCGGGGGCGTGGGTGGGTGGGCTTGGGCTCGAGCTTGGCTCGGATCTCGCGCCGCGAGAAACCCGAGCCGCCCGCCGACCTCGCGCCGCGCGGAGGGCCTCGAGCGCGCGAGCGAGCGAGCGGCCGGCCGGCCTGCCTGCCTGCCTGCCTGGAGCGGGGTTTCTGGCGCGAGGCCGGGCCTGGCTCGTGGCTTGGCGTGGCGCTGCGGCGCGATGCAGGATCGACGCAGCAGTTTGAATCGAAGCCGCGCGCGAGCAAAGCGAGCCCAGCACGGGTCTGCCGCCGCGCCCGCGCGGGGGAAGAGGGTGGTGGTGGGGGGAGGGGAGGGCGTCGCGGCTGCGCTGCCCGCGCGCGCGATGCGATGCGATGCGAAGCGAAGCGGTGCGAAGCGGTGCGAAGCGGTGCGAAGCGAAGCGAGCCTGCGTGTCTGAGCGAGCCTGCCTGCTGGCGGCCCCGCCCTCGATTGGTGACTGTCGCCTCGCGCACGCGAACATCGCGAGACTTGCGGCCTCCATTTCCCTCTTTCTTCCTCCTTGTCTCGTGCGCATTCTCGACTTCCGCGCGCCTTACTTTCCACTTGCCGCACCACCTTTTTCCCCTTCTCTCCGCCCTTTTTGTTCGCATTCAATTCGAATTTCAAATTTCAAATTTCAAAGTACAGAAGAGGAAAGAATTTTTTTGTTTTTTTTGCATGCGCCAGATCTGCCAGCGCTCCACGCAGCTGCGGTGCGCTCGCCGCTCGATTCACTCGGCCTCGGGTCGCGCAGCCCGCGCGAGACCACGGCCAACCAGCCACACAGCCCGCGCCCTGCCTCGCCAGCCATGCACGCACGCACGCACGCACGCACGCGCACGCTGGCCGGGCCGCACGGACTTGCTCACCTCCTCCTGCCTTTCTTTCTTTTCATTCTTTCTTTCCTTTTCTTTCTGCCTGCGTGTGCGTCTTCCTCATTCCCCTTTTTCCTTTCCTCCCTCCCCCTCTCCCCACACTATTCCCACACCACTGCATTCCACAGCTTCCTTCCGCCGCGTCTTTCACACCCCCCTCCGCAGCCGCCGGCCGGTCCGGAGCGGCGCGCACGGGCCGCCTCGCTTCGCATTCTTTCTTTTCCCCCTTTCCCTTGATTTTCCGAGCGAGCGATCGCGCCCGACGAGGAGAGGCACGGGCGGCGCGCCGTGATCGCGCCCGAGCGCCTCTCTGCCGGCCGTAGCTCCCCGTACGCCTCGGCAGCGCGCGCGAGAGGGCGGGGGGAGAGGGAGAAGCTCCTTTATTTTTCCTCCCCCTCCCTCCATCCCCAATCCCTCTTTCACCCTCTCATTCATTCATTCATTCATTCATTCTTCATCCTTTCATTCTTTCAATCATTCTTCTTTTCTTCCCACCGGCCAGCCTCTTGGCCTAACTGGCGCGAGCTTCACGCGGTCGGTCGCCGCTCCAAGCCGCCTCGTCAGCCATCTTTGAGCCACATATCTCTCTCCCGCCCGTCGATCGCGGCCTCTCGAAGACCATCCTCGAGGCGAGGCGGGGCCGGTCTGGGCCGGCGCGGTCTGGCCACGTACGTCAGCCGGCGGAGCAATTTCGTTTGAATCAATCGGTCGGTCGGCCGGTCGGTCGGTCGGTCGGTCGGTCGATCGGGCGATGCAAGTAAAGCGGCGCCTTGGCGGATCGATTGCAATAGTTGATTGATCCTCCGATTCGATTCGCTCGCGTCGCAGTCCTCACGGGCTGAGCGCTCGCAGGCGCAGGGCGCAAGAACGCCATGACGGGAACTCCGACGCTCGGGCGGAGAGGGCTGGCGGGCGAAGCTCGCTCGCGCGCAGCTTGCTCGAGCTACAATCGAGCTTACTGTTAGTATCATGACCAACAGAAACCCCAAAAGCCCAAGCAAGCAAAAGCAAGCAATCAATTGTCGTCGTCAGCCAAATCCACGCAAGCGAGATCCCGCGCGCCTCGTCTCGTCTCGTCTCGTCTTGAGGTCGGGGCGAGAGCTGTTGCAAAAGCTCACCGCTGATGGCTGGCCGCGGCGCGCAGGCAGTGGCTGGCTGGGGCCATCCAGGCCGCCGTCCGGCCGGCGGGCTCAAGGCTGCGCCCGCGCACACCCTGTCGCGGCACGTGCCACTCTTCGTGCCGCCGTGTCAAGTTTACGAAGAAATAGAAAGAAGCAAAGAAAGTCAGGCAAGCCAGGGCAGGCCGGCCAGGATAGATGATTGGCCTTTCGAATCGCCATGGCAGTCGCCCGGGCGAAAGGTACAGAGCAGAGGCGAGAAACTGGGCCGATCGACCGCCACGATGATCATGCAGCGCGGCATGTTTTCGTTTCGGTTTGTTTCGTTTCCTTTCGACATTTCTGGGGAAGGCCCGCTCCCGCTTCCGGCGGCGTCGCGGCGAGCAGCGGCAGGCCAGCGGGCGGACGCAGGCAAAGCGTAGGCAAAAAGCGCAGGCGAAAAGCGCAGGCCGAGCAATGCTGAGCGAAGCGAACCGCGGCCCCGTGCCACTAGCCTCTGGCTGCAGCCATCAGCTGCTATCTTATTTTCCTTTTTCCTTTCCAAAATCTTCTTCTTTCCCTTGCTCCCTTTTTTTCCTTTGCTTCGCTTTGTTTTTTTTCTTTTCTTTTCTTTTTTATCAATTTTGAAAAAAATAATCTGTTATGCCGTGCCGTAGCGAGCGTCTGCGTGCCGAAAGTAGCACACGTGGCGAGACGCGACTCTGTATCTGTCAGCATTTACCCCCCACTCCCCCCGGAGCCTAGCTGTACCTTAAACCACGATCTCGCGCAAGACACTGACGAGCAAGCGAGCAAGCAAGCAAATCAAGCTCGCTGCGTCGCATCGGTACTGCCTGTGCACACCCGGTCGACCTAACTGCCATGCCTTCCTTTCTTCTTTCTTCTTTTCTTTCTTTGAATTTGCTTTGTTTTTCAATTTGATCATCGACGAGGGGTCCTGAAGTTTGAGGCATAAAAGTAAAAGAAGAGTGAAAAGAAGCTCATCCGCAAGACCAGCGACTGGGCAACCTCCCCTGCTTCCGCTTTAGCTTTTGTTTCGCCGCCACATTCCTTGCCTTGCCCTGTCTTGCCATTCCTTTGCCTACCAGCCGGCCACACAAACCTCGCAGACAGGCAGCAGCAGCGGGCAGCCCAAACAGGTCAAGCGCGCTTTGGAGAAAAAAACTAAAAACAATCTACAAGAAATCTCGCGCCTCTTCAAAACCAAACCGGAAAAACTCCAGCCCGCCCTCCGCAAAGACGCCGCCAGCCACGCGCCCTTTTCCCCTCGCAGCGCGGACATTCATTCACCTTCTCTCCTCCTTCCCTTCTGGCCGCTCCGCCTTGGCCAGCTCCGCAGAGCAAAGCAAAGCAAAGCAAAGCAAAGCAAGCAAAGCCAAAGCAAAAGAAGGCTGCGCCGCTGCCGTCGACAGGCTCTCTCCCCCCCCCCCGCCGCTGCGGGCCCACAGTTTCCCAAAGGCGGGCGCGTGCCGTCCCGCGGGCCGCCAGTGGGCCCCCAGAGAGCGCCGCCCGGAGCTGCGCGCTACGGCGGCGCCGCGCCACGAGCGCACTCGAGTGCCCCGGGACCCACCGTACGCGTCTCGACTGCGTCCGCGCGCCGCGGGGCCGCCACTGCTTCCAGGCCGCGCGCAGTGGTAGACCGCGCCTCTTTCTTTCTTTCTTTCATGCACTGTCAAGCTTGCTCGAAATTCTCTCGAGGTCGAGATCCAAAGCCCATCAGCTGCAGCTGGTAGTGTAAGTTGAAAAGCAGCGGTGCGGCCGGACGGGGCGCGCGCCGCCCTCAGCCAAGGCCTGGACTATCAGTCCGCGCGTCGCCGGAGAATTTGCGAGGCCGGGTCGCGAGAGAGAGGGATCCGTCTGTTTCGCAGGGTCTTTCGTCCCGATTCCTTGTCCGTTTTCTTGCTCATGCATGGCATGCATCCATGCATGTATCCATCCATGCATCCATGCACGCACGTAGTCGCCGTCGGTCGTGGGGCTTCCTTCTTTCGATTCTTTCTTTCGATGTTTCGCTTCAATTTACTGCTTTATCTTTTCTTGCCTTGCAGTGCGGCCTGTGCTCTGCGCGCGCGTTCGTGCATCGTTCGTTCGGCCTCGATGGTCGACGACGCTCCAGGCCGGCCGGTGACCGCGACGGAGCCCCGTCGGTGGCTTGGCCTGCACTGCACTGCAGTGCATCCTCCGCATGTATCCTCGCCCGGCGAGCCGCCCCACTAAACCAAGAAGCTTGCTTCAAGTGAAACAAGATGCTCGTCTGCGTGCGCGAAGCGAGACCCTTGAAGCGCGCATGCATGTATGACCTGGTCTGCATAGTGCCGCCCGCCAGCCAGCCAGCCAGCCAGCTGCTCCATGCCAAAGGTTGGACAAGGCGGCCGGCCGCCGCTCCAGGCTTGCCTTGCTTCCCTTCCCTCCTCACGGCAGGCCTCGCGGACGGGCGGGAAGGAGGTGAGCGAGCGAGCTAGCCGTGCCGCTGTCTCGCGCGTCTCCGCTCGTCGTCCCGGTCGCTGTCGATCTCGGCGACGTTCTGCAGGATCCGGCTAAGGCGAAGCAAGACAATTTGATTATCCAAAGCACTGCAACCGGCAACGCAACCGGCAACGCAAAGCAAGACGAAAGAAACAAAGCTAGCTATTTCAACCCCGCGGAGACATCGCGCGCTGCAGCTTTCGCCACCATGACGACGACGACGACGACGACGACGATGCCGCCGGACACAAGCATGCAATAATATCTCAAGCGCGCTTCCCACGGCCTGCGCGGCCTGCCTCGGCTGCTGCACGCGCCGCTGTCGTCTGCACGCGATGCGTGCCGCCGCGCTGTCGCCATGAGCCAGCACAGCCGCAAGCGAGGCGGTAAAATCTGGGCGCGTGGCCATGTGCAGGACGCACCGAAGCAAGTAAGAAAGTATACGTAACCTCGGCATGGACGCAGGGTAAGCACGGCGCGGCCCGCTCGCATCGCATCGCATCGCATCGCATCGCATCGCTTCGCTTCGCTTCGCATCACATCGCATCGGTCGAGTCACATCGCGTCGCATCGTATCGGCTCGCCTGCGATGAGAGAGCGAGCCTCGGCTTTTCGTGATACTGCGCACGGCAACGGCGGCGCGCCGGGCGTCGCTGGAAACGCTCCGTTTCGAGAGCCGCGGGCGTCGGCTGGTTCCGCTCCTTCGCCCGCGGACCACGCGCGACAACGGCCGAGCTCGTGCGACGGGAGGCAGTCATGGCGACCCCTGCGATCGTGTCAAGAACGATGGCACGATGCCGTTAATTCGATAAAAACAGTTGGACACGAGCGCGCGCGCGAGCTCTGTGCTGACGAAATTGGTTGGTGCGATGCTTTCTTTGATGTTCAAAATCGTAATCGCATTCGCCGCCCGCACGTACGTACGTACGTACGTAGGCCTAGAATACCACGCAGGCGTATACGTTTGTTGACGTTGACCCTGAAAAGGAAGGGAAATTGCGATGAATCGGCGCTCTGTCTCGCGATCTTCTCTCGAGAAGAAAAATTGACTCCACCGATCATTGATTCGATTCGGAGCAGTTCGATAGGGATGATATGATTTCGACTCGATCCGATCCAAGTCGCATGTTCATGCTAAATCTCAACCCAAGAGCCACCACAGACATGCCACGGCTGCAGCTCGGACAATTCCGTCGCTCGCCTCATGATTGCTTCGACAAGCCTTCGAAGTCATCTACTCTACCCTTCGCTCTGCACTGCTGCTGCTGCTGTCTCGCAAACCAAGCCAAGCGAATTGAAGCCGTGCCAACGTCGAGATAAGGACTTCCTGCCCGTTCGCGTGCGCCTCCTTACGCGCCTTTCCCGCGCGGTCAGCATACTCGCCGCCCGGCCCCCCTCCTGTGGACCAACTGTGGTGTTCACTTCACGCCCGCCCAAAGCCCGGATCTCCGCGCTGACGCCCCGGACCTCCGGGAGCCTAGCTCGTCTCCCGGACCTCCGGGCCGCACGATCTCCTCACCCGGATCTCCGGACACGCTTTGTCCGGGACAAGGGCAAATTTGCGTTGCGCACACACGCCCTTGGGGCCTTAGGGTCCGCCAAACAAAAGCCCGGACCCGAATCCTGCCTGGCTCGCAGGAGCAGCTGCAGCAGCAGGATGCTGTGCCTTGCTCGCTGTGCTGGCTGTGCATCCAAGTCGTACTGACAGCTCCGAGCGAGGTGTCAGCAAGGCACAACTTGATCGTCCCTGTCGCTTCGCGCTGGGTGCTCTTCACTGCACTGCACCCAGCGCGGCGATGCCGTGGCCGCACAGCCCAGGCGAAGCGAGCATCTTGACGTTACGACGCGGTCTCCGTCCGTGTCCCTGCGGGTGGGTGGTGGATGGCCGGGCCAGCACGGCTGCTGCAGCTTACAAGTTGCACGCTTTTCAAGCTCGTTGGCAAGCAAAGTTATAGCAAGCAAGTAAGCAAGCAAGCAAGCTCCACGCGCGGCTTGATTGCAGCGGCCGGCCGGCTGGCTCCCGGTTTTCTTGACCAGCTTTGCTTTGCTTTGCTGCTTCATTCGCACCGTGGCGTGTAGAGGCCCTCTGTAGGCTAAACTAAAACCTAACCTTTCGAAGTTGCAGTTGGTTGTTGGTTGTTGAGCGAGAGCAGAAGAAGATCTGGCCCGCCGTGGACTGACAAGACAGCGACAATGAGGCCACCTTCAAGTTGTGTGCAGGCGGGCGGAAGACCAGCGGTGTGCGTTTGCGCCACTTGCTGCCGACATTCTTCACTTACGCTGCGCCCATTCCCCATTCAGCCGCGGCGGCTCGAAACCCCCGGTCACTCATCGGAGGTTTCCTTCTTTCTTTCATTTCTTTCTTTCTTTCTGTATCGCGCCAGCCAGTCTGCCACTACCGCGGCCTCCGAAATTTCCACTTGCGCGCGGGGATAACCCACTTGCGGCGGCCTATAACCCACTCGCGCCCGCCACTCCTGAGCGACCGCTTGTGCACGTGCTGCGGGCGTGCGTGCCGCCGCTGCGTCCACTGGACGCATCGCCCCTGTCTGAGGGGACCGCCGCAGGCGGGGTGCGGACCCCTCTTTCTCCTTTCTTTTCCTCTTTGGGCTCTTAAAGTCAGAAAGCCGTCTCTCTCCACCCTCCTGACGCTCGCCTCGCCGCGAAGTCGCGCCTCGCTCCCTGGCCGCTCGCTCGCCTACGCGCGCTGTCTCCGCGCCCGCGCCGTCCGCGCTCGCCGGCCTCCCTGCCTGCCTGCCTGCCTGCCTGCCTGCCTCCCTCCCTCGGTCCAGGCCGGGAAGCCGCAGGCTGCAGCGCGAGGCTGGCAGCCTGAACGAGACGAGAGCACGCGCGGCGCCTCCCTCCTTACTGCTAACAAACAGCCAGAGCCAGAAAGCGAAAGCCTGGGCCAAAGCCGAAACGCTAGGCCGACCTCGTACGGTCGCGCGCGCTCTCGCAGGCAGGCAGGCAGGCAGGCAGGCCCGCGCGACGACTGTCGTTGCTACGCGCTTCTCTCGTGCGGACGGACCTTTCCTCGGCGAGCGTGGAGCGCAGCTGATTGGTTGATTGTTTGACTGGGTCGGATCGCTCGCGCGACGCCGACGCGGAAGTATAGCAAGATGACGAGCTGTGTCACTGACGAGGACTGCCCAGGGACCTTTACGTGCTACACGAGCGACCAGTCGTGGTTCGAGGACGTTGTCGACACGACAGGCAACTCGACATGTGCCTGCTCAACCTGGTACGCATGGTCGGGAGATGATTGCATGGAGCTGACCAATTACACGTACGTGCTTATTGCTCTCCAGCTCTTCGTGACCGTGACTGCCTTCGTATGGGCTTGCATTGGCTTGCACGTGCTCTGGCGCATCCGAACCGTCTACAAGGAGGATAAGTTTTTCAACCCGTCCAACATCACAGCCATCTTCTCCACCTGCTCCCTCCTCGTTCTCGCCACATGGCGTGCCATCCTCACGGTCACTTTTTTCAGCCCGGACAAGCTCACTGCTTCCCAGGCCTCTGACACGGACAAGTACTCGATCTACACACCGGGAGATCGGGTCTTTGGCACTCTCACTGCGCTCTTTGCCACTCTCTCCGCTCTCAATGTTTCGCTCATGTGGCTTCAGGTCGCCAACTCGTCCAAGCGCTTCCGCCGCCAGCACTTCAAATTTGGCTTTTATCGCAAGGTTATCATTGCCTTCGAGATCATCTACTCCATTCTCATTATCACGCTCATGATCGCCAACCTCCCCTCTTTCGCGACCCTCGTTTCCTTCCCCTTTATCATCTTCGTCGTCATCACCTTTTCTCTTGGCCAGATCAAGATGAACAGTCTGCTCCACAGCATGACGACCGGCAGCAAGACCGGCCCGGCTTCGAACAGTGACGACGCAGCCGAGGGCAGTGACTCCGGAACCGGTACCGACAGCAAGGCAGAGAGTACGCGTCGTTATCGCAACATGATGCGCCTTATTCGTAACACCAGCCGTTTCGTCATTTTCTGGGGTGTAATTATCATCGCGACGGGTCTGGCCTACGCGCTCATGGCCATGAACTGGCGAGAATATGCGCCGATTGACGGGTTTCCCATGGTCACGCTTGGCAACGAGCTCTTCGCCATCGGCATTCTCGGCATCTCGGTGAGCATTCAGTGGTACGTCTGGCGCATCATTCGCGCCAGGGCCCGACGTGGTGCCAAGCAAAATGCTGCTGCCACGTCGCGAGGCGCCGACCCTCAGTCTTTCACCAACACTGCCACCATGAACGCTGCAGCCGTCACTACGTACCAGCCAAAGTCAGAAGCAAGTTTCAACCACGACAAATTCAAGGAAGGAGCCGCTTCCTTCCACGCCGACTTTGACGAAGAAGACGAAGATGTGTACGATCACACATATGACCCCAACGACGACTACGTGTAAATCTTACGAGGTCGTTTGTTGTTTTTCCATGTGGCGACATTTTTGACTGCCGATTCTGTGTTCTTTTTTTCTATCCCTTTAATTCTATCTGGTCAATGTTGTGAATGTCTCCCTTTTTCCGTTGCTCAAGATAAATTGGAATGTCTCTCCCCCCCGAAAAACGTCGTCTCCCGCTGCTCTCTCTCCTCCCTCCCTGTTTCGGTTCTCCAGTGAGACCACCACAAGAGACTCGGCTTCTCCACGCCAGCCTGATCACCAAGCTGACGACAACTTGTCCTGACACGCGCAGACACACCAGTCTGGAAAAAGCTCACATTTATTATGCGCAGGTCTTCGTGTCCTTTGACTTGCATGCAACGCTCGAATTCACACGTATTCGTCGCGCGTCTGTTGCTTGCTGGCCAAATAAAATTGCTTTATACTCGTCAGTCGCCCACTCGGGTCCCGTGCGGCACGGTTCGGGTTGGGTCCGCTGTCGAGATTTCCATCCTGTCTCGTGCACATTTTGTTGACGTCGTCAGCGCAGAGCAACAGACGTAGAAGCAGCAGCCCTCGCCGCGAAAGGCAGCTCGTGAGGCACGTGTACCTTCGTTCGGCGCCCACCTCGGCCCACAAGCCACCTACCATCTGCCACTTTGCCAAACTCGCGTCTGTCGTCTGTTCGCTGCGTAGTACACGTCGCATGCCTCGCAAGCTCGTGCTCGCAGTCGAGGCTCGCCTCTCGCCAGCCGTGCGCACGCTTGAGAGAGATCGATTATCGAACAGAGCGCCCTCCAGGGCCGCCACTGCCTCCGCCTCCGCTCCGCGAGGTCCGCCCTCGCACTCGCATCTCGGGCTTTCCTTCGTTGTGCACGCTCGGCTTTCCTTGCCTTGCTGGAGCCGCCTGCCTTGCCTTTGCTTGCCTTTGCTCTTTGCTCTTGAGGGGCCGCCGCGAAGAGTGTGCGCGTGTGTGGGAGGTGTGTGTGCACGCGCCGCCGCGCGTGCTGCGGCCTGCTCCCGCTCTGCCCTGCCACCACCTCTGCGGCGGGCCCATGTCAAAACGGCGAGAACGATAGCGATAACGCCAGCGACAGCGGCAGCGACAGCAGCAACGCGAGGTCCCGCGACGACCCGATCTGGGCGCGCGCCCAAGAACAGCAGCCACGTCAGGACTACCTGGTCTGGGCGAAGGAAGGAAGGTATAAATTTCAAGCTACCAAGCGCGGCATCTGCTGCTGCAAATGTGTGAGTGGCAGTGGCCAGTGGGTGTGAGGAATGCTAGTGCATGGGTGAATGCTTGACATTGTGAGTGCAACTTTGGATGCACACTGCCGGCTGGCTGGTCGGCCGCGGTCCTGATATCTGAAGATGCACACGGAGATTCTCTGCTACAGCTGGCTGATGCTTTTTGGCGTGCTTGTTTGCTTTTCTACTTGCGTGTTGCCGGAGCTGGCGCCTCGCTTCTTTCTTCTCAGCCGCAAAGCTGCTGCCGCGCGTGCTCGCGCGTGCAGCTGTTGGCAGAGGAAAGCATCGCTGCGACTGCCACCACCATTGCAGCAGCAGAATGGGGGAGAGGGGCTCTCCGGCGACGAGTCCTGCTTGCAACGTGGGGTCCGCGTCCTGGTCAGTCGACCGACCGATCGATCGATTGATCAGATAAATCAATAGATCAATCAATCGATCGAACCTACTTGGGCGCATCATTCGATCGATCACCTTTCCGCTGGGAAGGAAGGAGTCCGGAGCGTCTGCGGCGCTTGGGTCCGGACCTCGGCAACGCTACTCATCAAGAAAATGGCGTTGTTAGTGGCTGATTCGGCCTTGGAGTGGTAGTTTTGCGGAATCAAGAGCTCCTTTTCGGCAGCTGCAGCACGCGCCGTCCACTTTTTTCCACATCGCCCGAGGTGCAAGCGGTCGATCGCACAGTCCAAGCCAGCAAACGTCCTCCCCTCGCCGCCCGCCCGCCCGCCCGCCCGCCCGCCCGCCCGCCGTCAGCCGCTGCCACGCCTCGCGCGCTCGTGCTCCGAGCCGTGCCGCTCGCAGTCGCAGTCGCAGTGGCAGTGAGCGCGCACGCGCGGCGCCGTTCTCGCAGAAAGACAGCGCGTCATTCGAGCTCTCCAGCAGCGCACAACACTCGATCAGAGACCGTCAGAAGACCTACAAACACACAACTCGCCAGGCCGCCAACCGACCGACCAACCGACCGACCGACCGACCAAGCCTGCTCGCTCGCCAGCCCGGCCTCGCTCGCCTCCTGCGTCGCGTCTCGTCTCGTCTCGTTTCCGACCGGCAGACGGAGGCAGCAAGCATCGGGCTTGCAGAAACAGCGCCGCGCAGACAAACCTGTGCAAGCACCTGCCGCAGGCTGCACGCGCGCGTAGTCAAGGCTGGTCGAGGCAAGAGTGGGCGCCAGGAGGAAGAAGAAACCTGCTTGGTGCCAATAACGCAAGAAAGCGTGCTGCTTTCTGGGGCGCGTGCGTGTGCAAGCGCGCCAGATTGCTTGCACACGTTCTGCTCTTGCCTGCAGGACGTAACATCCCGTAACCAGTACTTGCAGCTGGGGCGGGGGCGCACGCAAGGAAAGCAGCCAGAACGCCAGGTTTCCCTTCTTCCTGCCTTTCCTCTCTAACTTCGTTCGCTCGTAATCGTGCGTTGGAGACCGTCGCAGAAGCAAAGCCGAATCGCCTGCGAGTGCTGTGCAGAGTGCATAGCAGTGTGCCGGCCGCACCGCTGGCAGCGGCAGCGGACCACGACCACCTCGTGGCACACAAGACGAGTCTGGAGGCTGTGTGCTTGGCGCAGAGCAGTGAACCATGGCCTGCGAGACAGACTTTGACTGCCCCACCACCCTCATCTGCTACTCGGCAGAAAACGCGGCGTCGTGGTATTACGAGCACTATGGCGCGAACGCTCCGAACTCAACATGCGACTGCGCAACGTGGTACGGATGGACAGGCGATGACTGCACCGAGCTGTCCTGGGTAACCTACATCCACGTCGCATTGCAAATGATCACCGCGCTCATTGCGCTCGTATGGGCGCTGGCAGGCATCCACGTGCTCTGGCGCCTCTTTCGTGTCGACCGCGACTCCAACTTCTTCTCAGCCGGCAACATCACCGCAATGTACAGCACACTCGCGCTCCTCTTCATGCTTGCCTGGCGACTCATCAATATTGTCATGTTCCTGAGACCTGACTTGTACGACCTGCGCCTCGTCGACGAGACGGACAAGCTCACGCAGCTTACCGTTCCAGACCGGACCATCACCGCGGCAACTGCGACCTTTACCACCCTCTGTGCGCTCAACGTATCCCTCATGTGGCTGCAGGTCGCCAATCAATCAAAGCGCCTGCGCAAAGAGGTCGCCTATTTCACCGTGTACCGCAAGATCATCATTGCCTTCGAGATCCTCTTCACCCTCGCCATTGTCATCGTCATGGCCCTCAACATGCCTTTCTACGCTACACTTGTCGCCTATCCCTTCATCATCTTCCTCTTCGTCACCTACGCGATTGGCCAGCACAAAATGACCGCCCTGCTCAACGGTGCGAGCCTTTCAAAGTCCAGCTCAGCAAAGGACACCTCCCCCGAGAACATGGGCAGCAGCAGCAAAACGCTGCAACATGCTGACTCCTCCAAACATGTCACCACCACATCTGCCAACACTGACCGATACAAGCAAATGCTGCGTCTCATTCGCAACACCAGCCGAGGTGTCGTGTTCTGCGGCTTCATTGTTCTTGTTTTTGGCGCCCTCTACGCTATTCTTGCCTTCAACTGGAAGAATTACGCTCCCGTCGGCACGATCAGCATCGTTACCATCTCCAACGACATCTTCGTCTTTGGCATCGTCGGCACGTGCGCCATTGTCCAGTGGTACATTTGGCGTGTCCTTGGTGCGCGCGTGCGTCGCTTGACTGGAGGAGAAGCATCCTCATCGGAGCAACTTAACACGGCGCAGAACGACAACTCGTTTACTAACACTGGCAGCTTCAATGTCAACATGAAGCAAGTCGGAAGCTTTAGCGATCCGAAGCGATTCCAAGAAAAGGCTGCTTCATTCCATACCGACTACAGGGATGAATCCCAGGACTCTACGGATGATGGCTACGTCTAATTTTAGCATCCAGAAAGCGTTTCCACCGCAAGCGACGTTGGGTCGGCCTGCAATAAAAACACCCATGCAAAAGTTGTGGGCCCACACCCTTGCCGCTGCTGTTGTCAATTTGCGCAACCGAGACCAAAATTGACAGCGATCTTTGTTCTTTCTACATTTTGCAATAACTTTCTACTGTGTGTCAATCCGTTCTGTTTTCTCTACGTTGTTCTCGCCAACACCCTACTCTATAAACCTATACTCCCTCGCGTTGAATTCAATATTTCCCTTTTTGCCTAGGCCTACACCAAACGTTGTCATTTTTTTAGCTGCAAGCTGAAAGGAGGACTTAACTTTCCTGCTATAAAAGGGAATCATCCCACTCTGGCCACAGTGGATACCTTGTTTGACTGTGAGCTTGAAAACTTGACCAAAACTTGAACTCGCACTAACATGTTAAAGAAAAAAATATTGCCCAACGGATAGATTGGTGTGGCTTCGGCCAGCACAACGTCAACAATCGTCAAGACAGACAGCAAATTCTCTCGTCGTCGGCGTCGTCGGCGAGCTTCAGACGCTCGCACCCAAGCTCGATCGATCATTGCACGCGTGCGCCACGGGGAGGAGGGGCACATCGCGTGTCATCAGTCCAGCTCCGTGGCGCGGACACAATGACAAGTCACTGGACCATTGTGCGTGTCGGTGCGCTCAAAATCGACCGCTACACGGACCTCAGCGCCGCCTGGGACCGCGCAGAGCAAGAGGTGACCACTGCCGTGCAAAAGGTCATCGACCGATGCGAGCGAAAGGGAGGCGAGCGTTTTGTTGACAACTTTTTTGGACCCAAAAAACAGGACCCTGACGGCGCCTCTTCGTTCTATGGCGATGGCAAGGCGCCCAATGGAAACTATGCCAACCCGGCGCAATGCGAGTGGGTAAGACCGCGCTGGGCACGAGACTGCAAAGCCGTAGACCTCGGGGCCAAGGTCGATGAAGAAAGCGACATCGATATGAGCGATCAAGATTCCGTCGCCTCCGACGCAACCCAAGAAGAAGATGCCGAAGAAAACGGCTTCGACCCCACATCATTGAGTGGATCGTCGCGCTCCTTTTGTGATGAGGGAGCTCTCTTTCTGGATGGCGTCAGCGCCAACGACGTCATTCAGGGCCGTCTCGGGGACTGCTGGCTTCTCAGTGGCATGAGCGTCTTGGCCTCGCGCCCTGATCTCCTCGCCAAGGTCTTTTGGAAATCGACTTCGGTCGGCTTTGAGCGCAAAATGCGTAAATACGGCTTTCGTGTTTGTCGTTTCTTCAAAGACCACGAGTGGTTTTTTGTCATCATCGATGATCGCCTTCCCATCTTTGCAAAATCAGGCAAGCCTGTCTTTGCACATTGTAAGGATCGCAACGAGCTATGGGTTTCACTTCTGGAAAAGGCCTACGCCAAACTTCACGGGAGCTATGATGCTCTAATTGGCGGCTATGTTGATGGCGCGCTGCGTGATCTCACCGGTCTCGCATGTGAGGAGCTTGTTCTCCGCGAGGGTCACACGGGATTTCATCCCAAATATGCTGCTTGGATCCGAGATGGGACGCTCTGGAACCGCTGCAACGAATATGCCAACGAATGGGGATGCATGATGGGCTGCTCGATTCAGCCAGATCCGCGCGACCTCAAGGCCGGAAAGGTCGAGCAAAAGGTCGGCGACACAGGGCTCATGTCGCGACACGCGTACGCTCTCATTGACGTTGGACTCGTGCGCACAAAGGACGATGGTGACGTCAAGCTGGTGCGACTTCGCAACCCTTGGGGCTTTGGAGAATGGACGGGACCCTGGTCCGATGAGTCCCCCGAGTTCAAGCGAAACCTCAAGGCGCTCCAAAACGTGTTTGACCGACCCATTTGCGAGCGCAAGGGCGTGCCATCCACGATTCTTCCCGTAAATGGAAATGCCCGTGACGGCACCTTTTTCATGACCTGGGAGGACTGGACGCGCTACTTTACCGTCTTCTTCGCCGCCATTGACTTTCCCGACAAGTGGGCTGGACAACGTGTCACGGGCGCCTGGACCACCAAGCATAGTAATGCTGGCGGCAATCACACCTGCAAAACGTGGATGTCCAATCCAAAGCACCGCTTCAGGGTGCTTGAGCCGGACTCGCGCATTTATATTCAGCTCAACCAGGAAGATCCGCGCCGCAAGGCCGGTCGTGCCCAAGCGCAGATGCAGCAGCCCCTCAGCTTCCATATCCTATCGCTGGGGGACATGCAGGCTGGAGAGGTAGCAAAGCCTCCGGCAAAGATCCCAGGTACCGACGATCGCGAACAGGCCCCATACAAACGTCACTTAAGTATCGACATCGACATTCCGCGTCTTGCAAAGGGCGACTACGTCATTGTCCCAAGCACATTTGCACCAGGGGCAGAGTGCAAGTATACCCTTCAAGTGTACGGCAGCCGTCCGATTGCTCTCGAAAATGGCGAGCTCATCGCCGAAGAGGAAGAGTATGGCGTCGTTGAACACGTCCAGGTAGACTTTCGCCGGAACTCTCTTCCTTCCAAACCTGCGTCGCGTCGCGACCTTGGCGCCCTGTACGCTTTTGAAGAGCGCCGAGCGGAACTCGTGGAGCGGGCCAAGCGTCAGCGCGTTTCCATGGCAGCACTTGCCTCGTCCATGACAAATGCGGGCAATGGAAGAATTGATTGGACTACCTGGGAGCAAACCATGCGGTCTCTCGGCCTCGAAGCCATCCGGGCCGAATTCGATGCTTTCAGCGGCAGCGACAGCATCATTGATGCGCAAGAGCTCAGTCGACTCGTCGACGCCGAAAATGTCGAAAGACAAATCAATGGCATGCAAGGGGACGAGGCCTTTGCGGACTCTGTTCAGGGCGATGAGGCTGCTCCTCGTTTTTCGAGCGGATCAAGCTCAGCGAAGATGGACGAATCATTTACCCAAACCTCCGCACAAAAGGAGCTTTTGTGTGGTCTTGTGAACGCAGCCAAATCTCTTCAACGCGAGAATGATGGTCTGCGCGCCGAGTTGCAAACGGTCCGCGAGGAGCAAGCCCGAATGATGAACGTGCTTCTTCTCTACGGGAAAATGCTCAAGTGTTACGATGGCGAAGTTCTCAAACCGGAAGCTCTCCTCAAGCCAGTCAGCACGCGTCCGAGTCCTCGGCCAAATCTGGACGCACTGCTTCGTGCTGCCACGAGCGCCTCGTCTGTTACCCGCCGTACGACCGTGGGTAATCTTCAGTTTAGTGAAGACGAGTTTGCTGGCGCCGGTGATGAGTTTCTCGCGGTCAAACCTTGGAAGGGCGCTATTTTCCCGCCCTCTCACCCGCCCAAAAGCGCGTCGAGCCTTCAGCACACTGTCGATCTCGATTGGGTCTATGGATTCAACGCCAAGATTCGCAATGCAGTCTTTGTCAATGCCGAAAATAGCCTCGTGTACATCGCAGCGGCACTTGGCGTCATTTACAATCCCAGCACGCACACGCAAAAGTACTTTCGCGCTCACACAGATGATATCTCCTGCATAGACGTTGACGTTACGGGTCGTCGTGTTGTTACGGGCCAGCTCGGAAAGAAGCCCTTTGCATGCGTTTGGGATGCTCTCACTGGCGAGCTCGTGTGCCGACTCGACGCCTTTGAGCACAAGCGGGAGATCACCTGCGTCAAGTTTTCGAAGGACGGAACTGAAGTCCTCACCGTTGGCGGGGATGACAACCACTCGCTCGCGCTTTACTGTGCGACGTCAGGCAAGCTCCGCAAACATGCCAAGGGCAACAAGGCCGACTGCTACTTTGCTCATCATAATGGAGACCGTTTCGTCACTGGCGGTAAAAAGTACATGGTTTTCCTCGACGCGCAGCTCAAGGACAAACGCGCAATCTTTGGGCAAAAGGGTGGCGCTCCGGCCGTCGTCCTGTGTGCTTCGCGTTTGGCTGATGAAAACGATGTCTTGGCCGGACAAGAAGCCAGCTTCTTGCTTGCCACAGGCACTGCTGACGGCAGAATCCTTCTTTGGAGCAAAGAAGGCAAGTGTGTTGAAGCAGCCGAGCACGGCGGTGGCAAAGATGGCAAAGCACCTGTCAAAGCTATTGCTTTCAAGAACGGGCATCTTTATAGTGGAGCGAGCGATGGATCCGTCAAGCGTTGGGTCTTTCGAGGCAAACGCTTAGAGGAGGACTATGAAGACGAAGCTGCAACATCCACCAAATTCTCTTCTGCCGTGCAAGCCTTTGCCGGAGAGTACATCGCTCTTGGCGAAGGCTCAATCATCGCCAAGAACGACGAGACCCCGGTTGTTGTTGGCCACTCGAGCGGAGAGTTATGGGGCCTCGCGGCTCATCCTGCCTCCAGGTGCGTGGTCACAACCGGTGATGACCAAATGCTTCGCGTTTGGAATACCAAGGCGTTCACGCAGGAGCGTAGCACCAAGTTGCCGTCCGGATGTCGTGCGGCAGCGTGGTCTCATGACGGAGCAACGCTGGCACTTGGCCTTGTGGATAACCTCGTCATGCTCCTTGATGGCGCAACGCTCAAGAAAAAGGTCACGGCAAATCTGTCTGTCAGCAAAAAGACATCAAACTCCCGAGCGAACGCTCGCCGCGGCAAGGCGCGCATGCCACACATTTCTTGTCTCGCATTTTGCAGAAACAACGACTTTCTTGCTGCTGGCTCGAATGACACCAACGTCTACGTCTTGGACGCCAAGACTCTTCGCAAGGTGTATGTCTGTAAGGCCTCAACGGCAACCGTCACCCATATTGACTTTTCGGCTTGCTCGACGTATCTGCGCACAAATGATGCTTCGTACGAGTTGCTCTTTTACAACGTGCGCACCAAGTCCCAGGAAACCTCTGCTTCATCGCTCAAAGATATGGAGTGGGAGACAACCAACTGTCCGCTCGCGTGGGAAACGCAAGGCGTCTGGCCCCCGGAAGCAGACGGAACCGACATTAATGCTTGCGTGCGCTTTTCGCTCACAAACGATCCGGCAGCGCCCTCGCTGCTCGCAACAAGCGATGACCTGGGCAAAGTCAACCTATATCCGTATCCGTTCCCGGAGCGGGACGAGACGCAAGTTGCCTTCGGCGAAGGCCACGCTTCGCACGTGACGAATGTCGCATACGCAGGAGAGGATAAACTTGTTTCCACGGGCGGTAACGACTGCACACTCATACAGTGGCAGCTCGTTGACTCGACACGGCGCGTAGGTTAGGATTTAGCTGCAAGGCTCTAAGCGAATAACTCTCTCTAATAGGTCGTTTGCATTCTTTGTCACCAAGCCAACATGATAAGTCGCCGCACAGTTGTGCCTATTTGACGTCTGCTGCTCGTGCGGGTTATGTTCAACTTGACACTTGTTGGTGCACTGCACAAAAGAAAGAAGTAGTGAGCAAAGTTGATGAGCAGAATAATTTTGATCAACAAACGAGTAGTGAAGGCCAGCCATCCTCAGACACGAAACCAGCACTCAGTCAAGATTTCGTGAAATACAAGGCAAAATTAAAAACAAACTTTATAACCTAGTCAACGCCCGATTTTGTAATGTAAACGAGAAGAGGGACTTTGCGATTTCGCAAGGATGAGAGAACGGAGGGACGATCGCAAGACAAAACAAGACTAGACGAGGCCTAGACGTTTGCGACAAACGGCAAGGGCGCTGGAGATGACCCGTTTTGGTCAACGTTGCTCGGCGCTTGCGTCTCCTCTCCGGTGGCCTTTGCACTGGCGAGCTCCTGCTCCTTGGCTTTTGCCTTTTCCTTCTTTTTCTTGGCCTTTTGCACTTTTCTATCGCGATTTGAAATCATCCACGCGTAGGTCCCTAGACCCGTGAACTGCAAAAACATATGAAAGACGAAAAGGATGGAGAGCGCGCAAGCCAATCCAGCCGCATAACAAACTGCAAGGGAGACGAGAACCTGATACGTGGTCTGCGAGCCCAAAATGTCTTCCGCTTTTTCTCGAGTCTCGGCGGTAAACAATGTCGTGAGCATCAGAATGAAGACTATAGTTTCGAACCAGTACATGATCGTCCCGATCGTGACAAGGGCGAAAAATGCTGGGTACTGGCGTTTACCGATACATGTGTTAAGCCCTGTGGTGCAAAGCGGAAGAACGAGGTTACGAAAAGCAAGACGGAAACGGTAGTTAGCATCACCACGATAAAGTAGAAGCGCAATGCAAACAACTAACGTACAGGTGCAGTGATGATCGAGCCCCGGCACGGACTTGTTGCACACAGAGCAGTAGCGTGCCTCGCGTTGTGCCTCAGCCATGCAGGGCCAGGACATGCCCCCCTGCGCGAAAAAAACCCAGCCGGTCGAGCCAATGTGGATGCAACGTCACGTAATTAGTCAAGCCTGTCAATGTGCATGCAGCGCGCGAATTCGCCACACATTCCCTTCAACCGTTTCTGGACAAGAACTTACCTGGACGCCGGGGTCGGCGAGGCTGCACCATAGCCAGCAAACGATATGGAGACCGAGAAGAACCGTAAAGACGGTCACAAAGGCCGTGCGCGTTTCATCAAAGGTGAAGGGGACGACAAGGAGGTAGAAGACGATCGCCGCGGTCGGCTCCGCCACCCACGAGAGCATCTGGTCGTTGGTGAACGGCCTCTGAAACCCATTCGTCCTTCGCGGCATCTTCTCCCGCCGCCTGCCGCGCTCTGCACGCCGCGCCGCGCCGCCGGGCGCCCGCGCTCGAGGCCCGGGCGAGGCGGCTTCGCGTGTGCACGTTCGCGCGCGAGCCGCGCCACGTCCCCGGAGCGACGCCGCCCGCGCCTGCTCGCGGCGGGACCGCGCGCGGGACCGCGCGCGCGAGGGGCGCTGCCGCGCGACGCGGCGGGCCGGGCCTGCCGCCGCGAGCGCTCGCCGTCGCCGCGGGCGTGGGCGGGCGCTGGATGGGAGTCTGTCTGCGCGGCGACTCGCGCGGCTCGGTCTCGACGGCGCCTGGCCTGAGGAAAGAAACCGCCGCACATGTACACACGTTTCGTAACTTACCAGCAACGATGCCCGCTTTTTTCCCTTTCCGGCGCTCCCGAAACTGGGTCTCCACCAACCAATGGCAAGAGATGCACTGCGTACGAGGAACGACGACGGGTGGGTGGGTGGTGCGTTGGGACCAAGGGGGACGAGAGACAGGTTGCTTGTTTCATGCACGATGAGAGCAGGGTGCGAAGGCGGGCTCGAGGGGCGCGGGCGTGAATGTGTGTGGAGCAGAACCCTCTCTGCCGCGTGCACGAGGAGACAAGTCAAGTGAGTGTATCGTTCGGTGCGATTTATATGAGCCCAAGGTTGGCGATGGGGATCGAGAGACCCGGGCTACGGGAAGCATCTGCGGCAGAGCGATACTGTCAGTGATTCACTTGGTGTTGACAAAGAAAATCTTAATGGCAACGTGAACGAAAATCCAAACTTGGCTTTACAAGTTGGAATGCACTTTTCTGCTGGTCCACCGCCAAAAAAGGGAATTTTGCGTCTTTGAGCTGTCGAATTTTCATTCATCGAGTCCAGACCATTCTGACGTGGACAAGCGAAAAGCAAATATTGGTCAGTTCTATTCTATTTTTCTTACTTTAGCATTCATTTGAACCAGTGGTCGATCACTCGATCCTCGTGGTCCATCAGTCGTAACACCTCTGCCCACGGAGCCCCCTTGTTCACCCCTAATTCGAACCTCCTCCTTCCTGGCAATTATGATTCCGACAAAGAGGAGGCGTTGCCGGGCTGTCCGAGCTATTCCCACCTTGCACAGCCCTAAGCGCATCGGACTCATAGCCATCGAGAAAAGACAAGTTTTGATAGACGTGAGCACCGCGAGCAGTAAAATTTAAAAAGTGGCGCGATGCGGCAGCACACGGGAGGCGCTCGCCGGGCATCTGCGCGCCTGCAAGTTCGACTGACTCGCAGTGTGTGTAAAGTCTCTCTTAGGGAATGCGAATCGACCTTTCGATGTAAATTGTTTACAATCAGTAAAGTCACCTCTGAAATGTTTCCGTTGAACGGACAAACGCGGGGCCAAGTCCGAGTCGAACCTTCCACAAAGTCGAACCTTCCACAAAGCCTTGCCAGACCCGGGTCCGATGCTGGACTCACCGGTGCGGCGGACCCGGATGGCAGTTTCCAGGCTGCCGCGGCGCCTATACCGTTAGGGCTTGCTTCGTATGAAGCCTTCACCTCGGGAGCGGCACCGGGCAAAAGAACTAAGAAGTCATGCATGCGGGCGGTCACATGGGGCGGCGGGTCGGGACACGCTCGAGTCGGAAGGTCGGTTGAGCTCTGAAATCGTTCAGAAGGGCACCCATCAAGCAAGAAAGCGGAAGCTACAAGCACGAAGCGACGCGGGAGTGAGCATGTCAAATTGGCGCACCTGCCGCGAAGCTGTTTCCTTTGAACCGTGGACGTCCAGGTTTTACCCGTTGGGTTCCGCTGCAGCGTTTGGCCCATGTCGCAACAATAGATATTCCCGTCGCGAACATCCCCGCTTCCGTGGGTGTTGGAGTTGTGAAAGATTATCGTTACGAGTAATATGCGATGTATCACTGAGAAATTATCGTTTTGATGTGCATGCACATACAATGAACTCAGCGAAGCGATGTGACTCCATTCTGAATGTTGGCATTCTCTCTCTCGAGCGACACCGATAAAATAGAAACAGGGGCAAAGAAAAGGTTACGAAAGGAAAGGGAATGAAAGAAAACGAAGAGGTGATGACAGAACTGTTGCGCGCGCTGCGCTGGAGCTTGAGGGAGACTCCCCTTTTGACACTCCGTCTGGGCAACGGAAAGAAAGACTGGCTGGCATATTTTAAGATGCACGAGAAGCAAAAAAGAAGCGAGAGAAGGAAAAAACTGGTGGGTCGCCAGAGGGAGAGAGAGCCCCCCGCACAACTTCCGTTTGCGACCGGCCCCAGCAGAAGTGTTGAAATGGCGAGCAAACCGACAACTTGCCTGCGCGATTGAGGCGACCTTGTGAAAGGGGACCGCGCCCGTGGCGCGAGGAAAGGTGGAGCCATGGCTTTCGGCGTACTGAATACGACGAGTCTTGAGGATGAACACTCCATCTACACGGAGTTGCGCGAGCCAGGCGATACCGCCTGGCTCATCTCATGTGGCACTCTGGTGCTGACGATGCAAGGTGGTTTTGCGCTCCTTGAAAGCGGAAGCGTGCGTCTCAACAACACCGTGAACATTCTCGTCAAGAACACTTTTGACCTTCTTCTCGGAGGCGTCGCATATTGGAGCCTCGGATGGGGCCTCGCGTATGGCAAGTCGTGGAGAGGCTTTATCGGGACGTCTGAATTTTTCCCGGACAAGGATCTGGATCATACCATGTGGTTCTTTCAGCTCAGTTTCGCGGCCACGGCTTCGACGATTGACAGTGGCGCGTGCGCCGAGCGAATGCGCCTCTTCGTGTACTTTGGACTCTCTTTCTTCATGACCCTCTTCACCTATCCCGTGGTGTGTCACTGGGTATGGCACCCTGAGGGATGGCTGTACACGATGGGATATGTTGACCTTGCCGGAGTCAGTGTCGTTCACTTGCTGGGCGGTGGCTCTGCTCTTGTGTGCAGTCTTATGCTGGGTCCACGCATGGGCAAGCTTGGGTACCCAATTCCAGAGGAGCTGGAGTGTGTCAAGAAGCAGCTGGAGCTCTCGCACAAGGTGTTCGCGGGAGAGCCCGTCCACGTCTTATTCGGTAGCATGCTTCTCTTCTTTGGTTGGTTCGGATTCAACGCTGGCAGCACGTTAGGACTTACCAACGGGGGTCACGTCGCGGCAGGTCGTGTAGTCTTCACGACAATGATCGGCGCGAGTTTTGGCGGCTGTGTAGGATCGATCGTTGGATACGCAAGAAGCAAAATTTTGAAGCCAGGAACGATCGCCTGTGCGGTTCTTGCAGGCCTAGTTGCTGTAACGGGCGGCGCACATGTCATGACAGGGACGGAAGCAGCATTTTCTGGTGCTCTTGGCTCCGCGTTCGCAATCCTTTCAATTGATGTGTTGCAGAAACTCAAGATCGATGATGCTGTTGGCGTGCTCCCCGTGCACTTTGTTTCAGCTTTCGTGGGTAACTTCTGCACAGGCCTCTTTGCTCACAACACAGAGTCATTTGACGTGGTTATTGGTGTCAACGAAATCGATGGATCCCCCCTATATAATGGCGGGCTCACTCTTGAGGGACCGTTTCACGGGGGCGGTTTCAAGCTTGTTGCTGTTCAGCTGCTTGGGTCAATTGTCATTTGCGCTTGGTCCATATTTCTAACGTATGCCTACCTGAAACTCCTCTTGCTCTCAGGCGTGGAAATTCGCGTCAACCCGCTCGAAGAAATGGTGGGCCTCGACGTGATCGAACACGCGACAGACAAGTTTAAGCAATTCAAGCACATGACAGACATGCAGATCATGATGGCGCGGCTGAATCCCAGTCGCGCAAAGACGCTCTCGGAGCATATTACCTCAACAATCCTTTCCCAAGCTGACGGAGACATGTCAAAATCCAACAAGCAAAGGGGCAAGGGCAAGGGAAGCCGCATCGCCCCAACTGAGCAAGGTGAGCACCGCAGAGTCAAGCGCATGCATTCCAAGGTGCGGAGTACCATGGTTAATCTTGCAAAGGGCGACAATGTGGAAGCGCTCTCCTTTCTCTCTGCTGACCTGTCGAATCTGAAGGATGAAGATGACGACGAAGCCATTCTTCGTTCTACTGTTTTGTCTGAGAGCGGCGACCCAACAACTACAAGCGGAAACACAGTCGACGTTCTGGCGAGCGGAGACAGCTCGAGTAATGATCCACAGGGTGTGCAGAGCAAGTCATCAGCAGCCAAAATCACGGACGATGTAAAGGAAACGTGATATGAGCTGATTTACGCAGGTGCAGGCTTCTTCATTCAATTTTTCTTTTCTGAAAGGATTTTAAAGCAAGTAAAACAAGATTTGTAACTCACCAATAGTGTCACGGGCGAAACTTGTGACATCTTTTCGCCGTTGCGCATCATCGGGCCAAGTTTCTCATGTCTTCCCATTTCTCATGCATATCATGTACGTGAAGAAGCTCGCGTGTCGAAACGACCGCAGCCGATTAATTTCGGGAAGCGATTTGCCGCGTTAGTATCATCGTTACGCTTGCGAAAAGCGTCTGGGGGCCACGCTTTCAACTTTGCACTTTCCTCTTCCTTCCCGCCGCTCTGGATCATCATTTCAGAGACCTCCAAAAATCGAAACCCCGATGGCTTCTCATCTCGCTCGAGCAACGCTCGCCTTTCTCCTCCCACCTCGCCTTTCTCCTCCTCCTCCTCCCCCTCCGCCCGCCATCACCCAGACCGACGACCACCACGTGAGCTTCGACGATGACGACCGGCATGGCATCCATCGATCGATCGACATGAGCTCTCCAGCGTATTGTACCGGCAGGGAGGGAGGGCGCTTGCCCGGTACACTAGGGGCTGCTAGCGAAAGGCCTAGGAGGCGCGCCTCTGGCCCAAGGTGCGCGCGTGCCGCCGAGGCGAAGAAGGGACGCGACGCGGCCTCGGCGAGCAAACCCGAGTCGCGCGAGCCCGAGTCGCGCGAGCCCGAGCCGCGCGAGCCCGAGCCGCGCGAGCCGAGCCGCGCGGGCGGGAGGGGAGCGAGGGCGGCGCGCGCGCGTCGCTTCTGGCGGCAGGCGAGCAGGCGAGGCGAGGCGAGGATGGCGCTCGAGGCGCGCAAGGTGGACGACCTCCTGCACGAGCATGGGACGCAGGTGGAGGCGCTCCGCGAGCGCGTCGAGGACGTGCTGCCCGCGAGCGGGGTGACAGAGGACGGCGTGCTGGTGGACGAGCTCTTCCTGCTGCGGTATGTGCTGAGCAACCGCAAGAAAATCGAGGGCGCGGCGGACAAGGTGCGCGAGACGCTGGCCTGGCGCAAGGAGAATACCGACCTCCTGTGCATGCTGCGTGACGGGAAACCTCACCCGATGGAGCGCGAGATCTCCGAGTTCCTCCTCACGGGCGTCGTGGGTAGCCTTGTTGGGGGCGAACCCATAAGCGTGGTTCGCATGGGCCTCTCGGACTTTCGCAAGCTCATGCACACGTACTCGGTGGCGGAGGTGGCCGAATATCTCATGTTCGAGAAGGAGCGGATGTTCCGCATTTGCGACGCAGAGACGCGCGCGCGCGGTGTGTTGGTAAAGAGTATCACGATTATCGACTTTGACTCCTTTTCCATGTTTGGCAGCCGCTTCGACAATCGCTTCTTTTCGGCGCTCGGAGAAAGCTCCAAGCGCAGCTCCGTGTACTACCCCCAGCTCCAAGTGAAGACGGTGGCCATTAACACCCCATCGTACTACAACATGCTGCACAAGACGCTCGGGTCGGTCATGCCCAAGTCGTCAATGGAAAAGATGGTCATGTGCCCCGCCCGTCAGACACAAACAAAGAGCGCGTCTGCGTGTCCCTTTATGAAGGCCAACGAGGGCGTCGAAGCTGTTCCTCCTTTTCTCGGCGGCACAGGTGCGCTCCCGATCTCGCTGACACCGCCGACGGAACGTCCAGGCGATTTTCCCTTACACACTATCAAAATTGCAAATCGCAGCTTTGCGACTGTCGAGCTCGACATTGAGTATTCTGATACGATTATCGAGTTCGAGGCAATGGTCGATTCATACCATCTACTCATGACTGCTGAGATGGTTCCTGATCGTGGCGACCGTCTACCGCGAAATCGAACTGGTTCAACCTTTAGTGTTACGGACAAGAATTTGGATGACGTGCGCTACAGTCTTGCCCGCGAAATGAGTTTGGCCAGTGCCGCAAGCGGGAGCCATCGCGGCGGTCGCGGCGCCGGGGACAGAGACAAGAGCAGAGATGAATATGACGAGGACGACGAAGACGACGAGGAGGATAAAGGTCCGTACAAGGTGGAGCACATGCGTGCGAAGAAGAACAAGCAACAGAAGCGCCCCAAGCGTCCGAAGGATGGCACCAAGACACAAGGAAACCACGGTGAAGAGCGCTCCGGCGCCAAGCGCCGTGTCAGCGCAAGAGTTCTCGGTCCGGACGAGGCATCTCCTCTGTCGGGAGAGACTGTCCCCGGTGTGCCAGCCGCTCGACATTTTAGTCTGAACCCGACGATGGCGCCAATGCGCCTCGACTCTGCAGATGGCATGGTCAAGGGCACGTGGAAACTGCCAATGCCGGGCAAGCTGTACATCAAATTTGACAACAGCTTTTCACGACTGCGAAGCAAGAAGCTCACCTTTCGAATCACCACTGTGGTCCCGCCACAAGACGAAGAGGAGCTTTCTTGGTGGGAGTCTAACTGGGGCGAGTTTGCCAAACAGGTCCGCTGGCCCACAGAGGATTCGGACACCTGGGACTGTGTTGTCTCTTGAAAAATATAATATCGTGTCACACTCTTCACGAAAAGTTTCAATAAGTTCCTCTTGACCATGCGTTTTCGCTACCCGCAACGCCGCGAGCGCATGCATATGCGCGCGCATTCGCGTGTGGACACGTTGGAATCTTCGTATGTTGTAGTTCAAGTTCGATGAGGAAGATCACTGATAAATGGATGACAATAAAAGAAATAATCAACATCTCCCCTCCAGCAACCGCGTTGTTCATTGACCAAACAACGCTTGTATGCGAGGAGCATGCTAGGAACAATAAGATTGCCAGCCCAGAACGTTGCTGCACTGCACTGCACTGCCCCGTTCCTCTCGAACAGCAAGATTAGTAGCGTCAGCAGCGACGAGAACGGCAATTGTAAAGACAGAAAAAGGACAGAATGCATGCTCTACTGTCGACTGGATGGTGGTGCGCGAGGCTTCGAGATCACTGCTTGGCAAAGAGGTTCTCCGGGTTCGTCATGGCCTTGAACTCGAGGTTGTTGCCCGAGGGGTCCTTGAAAAACATTGTGTACTGCTCGCCTTTGAGTCCCTTGAAGCGAAGGTATGGCTCAATGATGAATTTGGTGTTATGCGCTTTGAGACGGGCTGCGAGCTTTTTGAAGGCAGGCACGGTCAGCGCGATGCCAAAGTGCGGCACGGGGACGTCGTGTGCATCGACAGGGTTGTGATAGTCCACGGCGCGAAAGTCGGGCCCAACGAGGTGGCAGACAATCTGGTGGCCTTGCAGGCTGTAGTCTACCCAAGACTCGGCGGACCTGCCCTCCTCGCACCCGAGGACCTCGCCGTAAAAGTGGCGGGCCGCTTTGAGGTCGTGCACAGGGAACGCCAAATGGAATGGCTGCAGGCCCTCCTCGTCCTCGTCGTCTTTGGGGGTGGCAGCAGCGGCGCACTCCTGCACGCCCGCGAGCACCGCCCTCCTCGAGTAGCCTTCCTTCCTCGCCGGCGCGCTCGCCGAGGTGTCCTTCTCGGCCGCCGGCGACCGCGCCTGGTGCCGCGTCATCGCCTGCGCCTGCGCAGCGGCATCGTCATGCCCGCCACCCGTGACCGCCGACAGCCACCGCGCCTTGGGGCCGCTCGAGAGGTGGCCGCGCAGCTTGGCGATGCGCCGCCGCGCCTTCTCCGCGTCTCCGGCCGCCATCCTGCGCGCGCCCCGCGTCCCTGCTCTGCGTGCGTGTGCTCGCTTGCTCGCTTGCTTGCTTGCTCGCCGCAGCAGTTCGGTGTTTGCTTGCGTTCGCCTTGTCGCTACTGATGATGACAAGGAGGCCGGGACAAACAACGAACTACTTCTGTACATGTAGGCCTAGCCATCGTGGCGCTCGTGGACGACCAACCGGCCAGCCAGACGAGTTGGACTTCGATCATTCAATGGCAACTCGAGAGCCCCGTCAACCGGCACCCGAGGCCGCCGTTCATCAAGAACTCGAACACGGGCCCATCGCGTCACCATGGGTATAAATGGATGTAAATGCCAGAGCCGGGCGGAAATTGTGGATTGTGGAGGAGAAAAAAAATGCGTTCGCGCGTCCGAGCAAACCGAGAAGAACTCATTTCGATCCACGCGACGCGGACGGCTGTCGGCCTCACTGTCAGCCTTTCTTTGCATTCTTGCCTCAAAGGCACCCTCGGCTCGGACGCTTGCACGTCAATCGTGGACATTTCCTATCCTCACACGAGAAAAACAGCCATTGCCATTCCTCGTCCGGGCCCGGACTTTGCTGGACGGATCCACGCGGCCCCCACCACGATGACCAAAACGTCGCACCTTGGCTCGTCATTGCTCGCCAACCTGCTCGGAGAAGAAAGCGTCCCTCGCAAATTGCGTTGCGCAGCGCCCTCCCTATTCCATCTTAACCTCGCCTTCCCCGCTCTTCTGTCCCTAGAATATAAAGCTTTTATCGTCTTCCGCAACCCATTTCCTCCTCCATAACTCAGGATATAACTGCCGCCGCAGCGAAGCGAGCGAAGCTCGCTTCCCCGCTCCGGGTCCCGCCGCCCGCCTCGCCGCGCTGCCGGCCTCGCGCCGCCCGCGCGCGGCAGAGCGCGCGCGGGCGCGCAGCTGCGGCTGCGCGGCNCCCGCCTCGCCGCGCTGCCGGCCTCGCGCCGCCCGCGCGCGGCAGAGCGCGCGCGGGCGCGCGGCGGCGCCTGCGCGGCGCCGCGCGGCTCCGCCGCCGCCTGCCTCGCGACAGACAGGCGCAGAGAGAGACAGACAGGCGGCCGGCAGCGCCCGCGGTCTCGATCTATCCTTGGGCGCAGAACGCGAGAAAGCAGGGCGCAGAAAGAAGGGAAGAAAGAGAGACAAGGAGGAGGAGCAGAGCCCGAACGAGGACGCGCAGATTAACCGCTCTAGGTTTGCCGCCGCGAGCGACGGCAGGAGGCAGCAGCGCGCGCGGGCAGAGGAGAGGGGCGCGGAGCAGAGCAGGGAGCGGCAGGGAACATGGCGTCCATCGCGTCGTCCGAGGGCGACCGCACGCTGGACCCGGCGATGCAGGTCGGCGGCGCCGGCGTGGACGTGGCGTCGTCGACCCCGCTGCAGCACCGCTTCTCGCCGTACTCGTGGAACGGAGGCACCGTGCTGGCCGTGGCCGGCAAGGACTATTGCGTCGTGGCCACTGACAAGCGTCTTGCCGAGGGCTACAGCATCTTGAGCCGCAAGATCGACCGCGCGCTTCAGCTCACCGACAAGACGGTCATCGCCTGCGGCGGCAGCCACAACGACGTCGAGGCGCTGTACAACCACCTCAAATTGCGCGCGGTCATGTACAAGTACAACCACGAGGAGGACCTCTCCACGATTGGTGCCGCGCAGCTTTTGTCCAACACCCTCTACTACAAGCGTTTCTTCCCGTACTACGCACTCGCTGTCATTGCGGGCCTTGACGACGATGGCGTCGGCTACGTTGCCGGCTACGACGCCGTTGGCTCTTACTTGCGCTCGCGTGATGGCTACACAGCCAACGGCAGCGCCGCGGCCATCGCCATGCCCATTCTCGATAACGCGCTCGGCAAGGTTGGTGTCAGCTCCGGTCTCGACGAGAAACCAGAATACTCCATTGCGGACACCATCGAGATGCTCAAGGACATCTTTGTGACGGTCGGCGAGCGCGACATTCTCTGCGGTGACGCAGTTGACATTTACGCCATCACCGCCACGGGCACTGAGCACGAGGTCTTTGAGCTCAAGGCAGACTAATAAATTACGAGAGTGTATGATGAGGTGCGAAGAGAAAAGTATCTTTAGCAAGTTCACAATTCCCCGCGATTTCCTTGATTTATCTCCGTTTTGACTGGCCCGATGCGGCAGACTAAGCGCAAGACTGAATTTGTTTTCGCGCTAGGCCCTATTTCCTCCGAAAGCCATCTTGAAACAAGAGAAAGAAAGAAATGCATAATCTTACTCGTCGTGCGCCATCACGACATCGACTTGACGCCGACCTTTCCTTCCTTCCTTCCTTTCTTCCTTTCAATTTGGCAGAGAATTGAACTTTTTTTCTTCGTTTCTCTCGCTTTCTGTCTTTGGTACAAAGGGTTCTAAACGATCGCGCGCTCTCCCTGCTCCACACGTTGCAAAATAAAATGCACGAGAACACCGGCAAAAAGCCCTTGCTCCACGCCGAGGACAAGCGAGGCCATAAAGACCACCGAAAAGACCCATACGCGGCGGTCGCTAGAATTGGCACGATACGATCGCAGGAGCGTGACAAACTCGTGATAGTCGACGAGCTTGATTACCGCAGAGAGCACGATCGCCGAGACCGCCGCCTTGGGCAAATGCGCAAGAAACTGAGTGCAGAAAAGGAGCACTACGACAACAGCAAGTGCCGCAATGGCCGTGCTAAGCGCCGAACGTGCCCCACTCTCAGCATTAATAGCCGTGCGCGAAAAGGAACCCGTCACAGGGTAGCCGCCCACCCAGGCTGTGAAGGCATTGCAAAAGGCCAGCGCCAAAACCTCGTAGTCGTCTGATATCGCAGACACATCCTCGTTGCGCAGTTTCGTGCTGGATTTGGCAATTGCTGATGCCTCGGCAAAGCCGACCAGAGCAATCGGCACAGATGAGACAGCCAAACTCACAAAAACCTCCAGAGATTGCGGCAACGCGGGGATCCAGCGCGGCGAGGGCAAGCCGCTGGGAATGAAGCCAACTTGCTTGATTCCGCCCAGCGCTTGCGCGCCCTCAAATGCATCGCCTTCAACCAAAAGCATGAGCGAGGTACTTGCCACCACGACAAAGAGAGCGCCCAGCTTCGGGACCAAGCTTCGAAAGAGGGAGACCTGTTTGGCATTTCTCGAGGATGCGTTCGTGTTTGCTCCAGTGCTCGTTGGCAAGTGCGAGTGCGGGTGTGCCGGGACCTTGCGAGTCGGCTCAAGGGCACGAAACGCATAAAGCGTAGCGAAACTGAGTATGCCGCAAGCAAAGGTGGCCTTGTTCATGCGATGTGCATTGCTCATTGTATAAAGGATGCTCGAAAGAAAGTCACATGACTGTCCATTATCAAGCTTGCACTTATCAATACCAAAAAGCGCCGCAAGCTGTGTGCTGCCGATGATGAGCGCTGCTGCCGAGGAGAACCCGGCGATTGCCGGGGCGGGAAGCAGCGCGCTGATGCGCGATCCCCAGCCTTGCGAGCCAATAAGAAACTGGATGGCCGCGACTAACACGGACAAGAAACAGACCATATTGACCCATTCCGCTGACGATTCTGTGTAATTGAGCTTTTCCATAGCAAAGCGAGACATGAGGCTCATCACGGCAACAGGGCCCACGACGAGGAACTTTGAGGACCCAAAGATGGGGTAGCAGATTTGCAGGTCAGAATACAAGCCGTACGCCGGCGGAAGTCCAGCAATCAGCGCGTACGAAAGCGATTGCGGGATGGCCATCACACCCACTGTCAGTCCTGCCGCCACATCGTACGGAAGGTCTTCCGCCCACTTGTACTTGGGCAGCCACGTCCGGATGGGCGGGTATGCGGATCTTGTCGTTGCGGACATCTTTATCTTTTCTTGCTTGCCTCGTCTTCAAGCCCGCCCGCTCCCGCTCGTCGATCACACAGATAGATGCCTTGGCTACGCCGCAACGCAACGCAGCGCAACACAGGGATGGGCCGCGGCGCTGCCTGCGAACTTGGCCCGGAGCGCCTGCAGCAAACAACGTAGAGTTGTCTTGTCTGCCAATGGGATTGGGAGACAAACCGGCTCTGTTAGACAAAATCAAGAGAGGACGATAATAGCTCGTCAAATTCTGGCCGGGGCCTTGAACTTGTTCATCTATACCAAAGCACTGGGCGGGCGGGAATAGCGACATCCCAGTGACAAGAGGATGGCCAGCCAGCTCTTTTCGGCTAATGGCTTATATGTTATGGCGAGAGAGCGAGTCTCTTTGCGATTCTATGTTTTCAAGACTCCAGTCCGAGCTCCGAATTTACTCCGCAAAACACGAGAAAGAAGTTAAGAGGGATCGCCGCAAGAACTTTGCTCGAGGCAAGAGCACAACACATACATCAATAGTAATGTAAGAAATGGTGAGATTTGGTTGTTTGTTTGGGATTTTTTTCATACTATAAAAAAAAAGGTGGGTCGGTGGGGTAGGTGGGTGGACAGCAAACGGACGAACCAACATACGTACGAACGTACAAACGAACGAACGAACGAACGACGGACGGATAGAAATCAACATACAGGGCCACCGCCCGAAAAGGGACTACGATCGTGGTAATCGTCATCGCGGCATGTGTGGATAGAGGTCTGTTGTGATTGGTAGAACAGGCGGACATTGGCCTCTTCGAGCTCCCGGACGCGACGATGTGCGGCCGAAAGTTCGTGACGAGCGCGCTGGGTTTCATGTTCTGCGTGCTCGCGCTTCTCGTTAAAGGCCACGACCGAGCGTTTGAGTAGCTTGTTTTCGTTGTGAAGACGCACGAGCTCGCGCTGCTGATTCTCGCACGCCTGATTCATATTTTGATTAATGAGCTTTTGCTCCTGGCATTCCTTGCGCATGCGCTCGAGCTCGGCACGGAGCAGCTCCAAGTCGCTCTGGCCTTGCTCGTTGTGTTCTCGCCTACGTTTGTTTGGGTTGTTGTTCTGCTGCATCGTGAGGGCGCCATCGTTCTGGCCAAAGGCCGTCGACGGCACGCCGAAGCCCCGCTGGTTATTGTCAGTATCGCGGGGCCCAAAGAAGAATTGACCGTTCCGGATGGGCGACTCGGCAGTCCGGGTGGCGCCCTCCGCTCCCCAGAGGCCGGGCGCCGGCGCATTGGCGCCAAGCATGCGCCTCCGTTTGCACGTCACCTCATTCGACTCAAAGTCGACGGCATTGCGTTTGTTCGACTGCAACATCTTGTCTGGTCTTTCTTGCTCGGGCTACTTGCGAGCTCTTGCTGCACTTCCTGCACTTGTTAATATGCTTCTCCGCGCGCTCGAGGCTCCTCCTCCGCGAGGGTCTCGAGGCCGTCCGTGTCTGCGTGTTTGTCTGGCTGTCTGGCTGCCTTCTGCACTCCGGACTGCGCCAGTCTTCGGAGGCCGCGCGGCGCGAGCGACCTTGACGAGGGGAGACGGAGACTTGCGAGCGGCGCCGGAGCGCGCGCGCGCGCAAGGGCGAGAGCGCCTCGGCGTCGGCGTCGGCGTCGGCGTCGGCGGCGCGAGTCCTGGATCCCGCCTCGCTCGCTTGGCGCCACTCCGCTCTCCGCGGCTGGCGGGCGCGGGCGCGGGGAGGGAAGAGAGGAGCAGGGGCCGCGGCGCGCAGAGAAGCAGCGGCGCGGGCGGGCGCGGGGCCGGCGGCGCGCGCGGGGCTGCGTGCTCGCTCGCTCGCTCGCTCGCGCGAAGGGCGCTCCGGCGACGCGCGAAGAAGCAGCAGAGAAGGAATTGGCGACGAAGCCGCTGCGCCAAGCGCCCCCTCCTTCCCCGGCCAGTGGACGCGGAGGGCACACGCCCAGTGGCGCAGTGGCCGCTGCGGGAGAGTTGGCCTGTCGGAGATCCCGCAGACGCGCACCTTGGATTATTGGTGGCGGACTGCGCAACCCGTATTGTAGCTCTGACATTGGTTTCGAGAATCTTCCGATTCACTGAAGAAATTTGGGTGGGAAAGGGTGCAGTGTAATGTGAGGGGGAATTGTTGGTGTGGAGGGTGCCGTCCACCGAACTCAGACTGGCAAGTGTAGCTAAACTTGAATTTCACTTTTGGGTTGCGCAGATGAAAGCGCGCATGTGAATGACAATGAACGAATGAATGCTCGCTCTGATTCGGCAGCTGCAGCCAGTGGCAGCTGCAGGCTTCTATCTCTCCTCTTTCTTCACCAGCCAGATGCTGCAGCTGCACTGATGATGAAACCTACGCTTTCAGCAGTAGCTGGATCCCGCCAGCCCTTGTCCGTGAAGAGGCAGGCGATCGGCCAAGAAACGGTCTCATGATGTATGTTGTCCAAAGGACTCGACTCGCAAAAAGAGAGAAGAATGCCGTTGGAAAAGGGGTTTCGCAGTTATAGTCGGGTCGCGTAACCCTTTTGTAACGAGATGCGTTCCAAGCTTTTGGCCGAAAGGAAAGAAATGTCGCCGTCGGCGTCGTCGTCGTCGTCGTCGTCGTTGTTGTTGTTGTCGTTGTTGTCGTCGCCGCCGTCGGTGCATTCGCCGAATCTCCAGAACTACTTGAATCGCCAGGTATCCTCCTGATCTATCTCTCTCGCTCGCGCGCGCGCACGCCCGCTCGCGAAACATCTTGCGTTGACAAGTATGGCAGCCGAGAAAAGCGAGAACGAGGACTCCGAAGACTCCGACGACGAGGAAAACACGCAGACGAAGATGGACGAACGTGAGGACAGCAGCATAGGCTACCAAGAGTCGAACTCCTCCTTCTCAGTAGTCGATGGAAACGCCGCCGAGGGGGACTGGGAACTCGTAGGCGAAGCGTCCAAAAAGGTCGTCACGGCGCAGCCTTTCCGCGACAATTCCGAAGAACCCTTTGCATTCCGAGCGGTCGCTAAGGCGCAACTTGAGGAGGAACTCGGTGATCACCCTGGCAAAGGGGTCATCTTGAAACGTGCGGCCAGCCTTCGACGTCAAGTTGCTTCCTTCCTGAGCGCACAATATTCGCTCGTTTCTGTTGAAAGGCGTGCCGCGCTAGACGCGAACGTGCGTCAAGCACTCCCTCGCTTGTTCTTTGTCGACGCGCATTGGATGAATCGACTCGATAATCGTGTTGCTCACGTGTGCAGGATACACCGTCTTTCTCGTCCTGCGGCTGAAGAAGTCGTAGTGCGTTCGTGGGGAAGACCTGTTCGTGACCTCGACGACCTTGTAACCTTTCTTAGTATGAACGGGTCATCCCAGGTGCCTTTGCAGAGCTCTAGCGCTTTGTCATCGACTATGTCGTCCTCGTCCATGCTTGTTTGTACTCAATCGCCATCCGTGACAGCGCAAGGCATGACGGACAGTTCCGACGAGGCAAAGACAAAGTCTTGCATACCCGTCTGGGTGGACTCCGATGAGCCAGCTACGAATTGGGGCGTGCTTGCAGCTGATAGTCTTCAAGTACGCGATTACCTTTTTTCACTCTGTGCCAATACATTGGCTCGTACAATCATTTGCTCCAATGGACGTGAGTTCGTTCCGCAGCATGAGAAACTTCAAGCTTGGGGTCGCATACCACCTTTACAAATCTTAATTCAGTAGTAAATCTCTTTCATCACAAGTATTCTTCATTGGCTCTTTCCACTTTTCTGTGTAACTTGAACTTTACCTCATCGAGAAAGAGGTCTGTCACAAGGGAGGTGAAATTAATGCGGTCATTCCGTTTTCCTTTTTCTTGTTTTGCTAAGTTTAGTTTTTGTTTCTGAAGGAGGCAAAGTCGTGCTCGATTTCTGGTCGTAACATCAAGGGTTTCCTTCAACATCGTCAAGCTCCAGCTCAATGTCAGTGTCCGTCTCAAGGCCCTCGATCCCGCTGTCCTTGCTCGGGATGGAGTCGCTTTCAGCACTCAAAAGAGGCACCTCCTCAGAAGGGTCCTCGGCTGTGGATACTTCATCGGCATCGCCCTTGCCGTACTGGGCCTCGTCGCCCTGTGCCGCAACATCGTCTGCGTCTCCCTCGGGTTCCTGTGCCGCCTCCACGGCAGGCGAGATCATCATAGGGTCACTTGCAGCCGCAGCGAAAGCGTTTTTGACTTCCGCTCCGACGATTTCGTCGTTTGGATAGCGGAGGCCGCACTCTGCGCTGCCCGCCAGACATGCCTGCGAGACATCAAAGCCCTCGCGAGGATCAAACGACTTTGGCACGAGGCCCAGGAGAGTCAGACACGAGCCAACCATGATTAGCTGCTGCTGTGCTCGAAGATACAGAGGCTGGCCCTTTGACGTTGTCTCGGACACCATGACCAGCGAGCTAAACGTTCGGTCAATCATGCTTGCCAATCCGGATTCGATAGGCGGAACGATGCTCAAAAAGTGTCGCGTAGGATCCTGCACGGTGAGCTCATTGACCTTGTTGATCATGTACTTCGCCAAGGGCTGAGCACGTTGTGTGGAAATAATCGAGCTGCCCTTGCTAAAAGATGGGTTGCCAACAAGGCGCCCACCCTTGTTCTGCTTAAGACGGTTGTACACGCCCCAGCCCTCGTGAAGATCAAGAAAGATGTGCGGTTTGAGGACTTCCACGACGGACCAGATTTGCTTTGCAAGTGAGCCAACGGGGCCTGCAACAGGAAAATTACGGTTCAGGTCCCGCTCTGCCTGCGCAACCTTGGGAATGTACCTGCCCTTGCCAACTCCACGCTCGTTGAGTCGCTCCACGACGACGAGACGTGCGTTCTGGAGCGTCCATTTCTGGCGAATAAAGTGCGCGGCAACGATGCCCGAGTGTTCATTCCCATGCACGCCAGCAACCACCATGATAATGGGATAGCATTGCGTGCGCTTTTTGCCTTCTCCCACCTGAGGCTCAATCACGTAAAAATAGCTAGCGTCGCCAAGGCGGCACCGCGTCGTTTCATCATCGGGCCCCAACCCGCGATCGATCTTGACGCAGTCCTGAAAGACCCCATTTCCGCCGCCGCTCTTAAATTCGAGATGTTCACACGGCCTCGAAGCGCCCGTTTTGATTGCGTTTCGCACCTCATCTGCAGAAATCTGGTACGGCGTTTCCGCCGGTCCAGTGTCAGGTGCTGTTTGAGCGGTATTTGACGCGTCCGACGTCGATCGAGGGGTCAGTGACGCCTCAGAAGAAGTAGAGGAGGAAGCGGACGAAGAAGAAGAAGAAGAGGCAGAAGTTGTGGAGGTGGCGGAGGCGGACTTTGTTGTGGAAGAGGTGGACCGCTTGGCCGTTGTGGGCGACGAACCCTGCAACGCTTTTCGCTCGGCCTTGACGCTGAACGGTGTGATAGTGATGGAGCAAGGGTTGAAGGAGTCCTGATTATGACGCTCTTCCAGCTCGCTGAACATGAGCTCCCAACCGCGGTACTTGAAGCGCTTCGCCGCGGGCGTTGTGACGAGCTCAGGATACTCTTTGGAGAAAAGAGTGGCGGGAGCAGTCTGCACCTTGAGCACAAGATCAACCATGCTGTCCCAAGTCTCGGTAAACTCGGTAGCCATGTCTTTGTACACGGTAACGAGTGGGTTTGAGTTGGCCTCGAGCATGTGAATGCCGCCATCATCGTCAATGATCCAGTCGAGCGCGAAAATCTGATACACGCCCTTTTTGCGGAGTTTCATTGTCTGCCGCGACGCATGAAAAACGTAACGCTGGACCTTGATTGCGTGCTCGCGAAACACCCGCCGCATGTAATCGGAAGGGAAGCCGGACTCGCGGTGCAATTGCTCCTCAAGGCGGGAGAACTCGTAAAAGTGGTCCGTTGTATTCTGCGAATCGGCGTTGGTGATGTGCGCGTCCACGTCAGAAACGTCCGAGGAGTACAGATTCGCAGCTTTGCGCGCGAATCCGTCGTGATAGAACACAAGGAGGGGATCGAGGCTTGCAATAAGCAAATACGAGCGCACGTCAAATTTATGGCCGCTGAGCAACGCTGGAGACAGATACGGCATCGCAATGTACTTTTTCCCCGTGCCCGAGCACGCCGAATGCGAGACGCTGAGCTTGGCGCATCCTTGGTGTACCTTCATGCCCGCGCCATGCTGACCGCCGCTCGGCTTTTCAATCCACATTGCGTCGGGGTCGCGAGGGCATACGCGGTCAAAAAATGCACGGCATTCGGGCTCTTCCCAAAGCCGATACTGCGGCGGTTGCACGTTGAGATCATCGTATGAGCAGCCGAACTTGCTTGCAAAATCCGACCGGCAACGCAATTGATAGCCTTTGGTGCCGCCGAAGCAGCTCTGACCACCATAGCCAATATTGTTCACGATCGCCTTGTGGTATCGTGATAGAACGTAGGCGGCTGTCTTTTGATCCTGCACCAAGATCCATGTAGCGAGAAGCGGTGCCATGGGAATGTTTGACCAGCCGCGCTCGCGTAGGAACTGAATCATGGGCCTGTAGTTGGTGACCCGTTTCTCCGTAACGCGATACGTCGTCACGATGCTTTTCTTGCGCAGGAGGACCTGCGGTTCGAGTTTGTTGTATGGCGAGTGGAGAAAGGCCTCTTGCGACGAGTCCACCACGACCGGAGATTGCTCCGGATTCTCGCCAAAGCTGGGACTATCTGGGTCGCCATCGACGGGCGGCTCCGAGTCCTCTGGCAGGGAATCTCCGTCGCCGCTGAGCGGGGCATCCGGATCGTCCTGATCTTCATACTCGAGCTCTGTAGCCTGTTGATTGCTCGCGCCCGACCTGGGCGGAGGTTTTGATTCCCTCAGCGTTGCATCCTTGCCCGAAGGACGAGAATCGTCGAGACTGACCTTGCGAATGATGATCTCGCTGAGGTCATACTCCGGGTATCGGATCCTCACGTACTCGATGAGCTGCGACGCACCGCCGAGAAACTTGCGCGAGTCCCCCGTGCGTAAAAAGAGCACAGGCGATGTGGTATGATACTCGGGCACCTGTTTCTCCAGCTTGCGAGCGCTCACCCAGCCGTCAAATTCCCGCTTTGAGTCGGCCGTCCACTTGTATTTCATGACCTCGGTCGGGTACGCTTCGACGAGGCCATCGAGGAGATCTTCTGCAAGCGCAGCGTACTTGCAATTCTTTCTGCCTACGAGAATAAAGAACTGCACGCTGTTCATGGCCGCCCCATCGCCGCCGCCAGCGCCCACGCGGAGTCCGCTCCGGTCGATGAGGGTGGACCCGATGGACCCGACGCTGTCCATCATGTCAATCGTGTTCATCTCAAACCTGTGAATCGTGAACATCCACACGGCCAGGAGGCCTCCTACGACCGCGTACATCCATCGCGGCGACCTCATGGTCCCCTCGCCTCCCCTCCTGCTCCGCCGCGCCCCGCCGCGCCCCGCCGCGCAAGCTCCCTGCCGCAGGCAAGCCAAGCAGACTCGCCTCGCCTCGCCGCGCGATGGTTCTCGTCGGCTCGCTTCAGATCGAGGCGGCGGCGGCCTCCCGCCGGTCCCGCCGGCCGACCTCGCGCCGCGCTGCCTCGAGCCCGCGGCCGGGCCCCGCGTCTGCGCGGCCTCCGCTCGGCCTCGCAGCGCCTCGCAGCCGTCGCGGCCTCGCGCTCGCCCGCTCGCTCGGGCGCGATCGTCGTTTGCTTTCGCTTGCTCGCCTTCTCTTCTGGCCTCCGCTCTTTCTCTCTAGTAGTCCTGCGTATCCAGGGAAAGCGCCAACGTTGAACCGCCGGATGCTCTCGCCGCTCCGCATGGCGTCCGCGGCGTCGAGGTTTGCAAGGCGCGTCTTCGAGCGAAGCTGGTTCTTCCTTCGCGATGCTGCTCGGCGGGGACGACGCTGACGCTGGCGATGGCGAGGGAGGGCCTTGGCGTCGATGGGGTGAAGGCTCGCGCGCAGATCTGAGATGTGACGCAGGCCGAGGCAGGCCAGGGTGGGTCGACGTCATCAATGAATGCGAAGAGAATGGGGAAAGATGAAGGGGGGGGGGGGGGCTCTCGAAGAGTGATCAGCCGTGAGGATGACGGGCGCGAGCGAGCCACGAAAAGTGGAGACGAGATCTGATCGCAAGGAGTGTTCTCCGTACCTTCTTCGAGCAATAGAGCAGAGCATGTAAGCGAAACGTCAAGAGACTCTTTGTGATCAAGGTCAAGAAATGGTTGATGGCCCCAATCGGCTGTTCTTCCCATTCTTGCTCGTTCTAGGGCACAAGAAGCAAACACAAAAGGCAAATCAAAGCCTGATCAAAAGGAGAAGAAGGTAGGAATTTTACGAATCGAACGTGGCTCGCGTGCACGAAAAGTGGAGACGAGATCTGAGCGCAACGAGTGTTCTCCGTATCTGCTTCGAGCAATAGAGCAGAGCATGTAAGCGAAACGTCAAGAGACTCTTTGTGATCAAGGTCAAGAAATGGTTGATGGCCCCAATCGGCTGTTCTTCCCATTCTTGCTCGATCTAGCGCACAAGAAGCGAACAAAAGGCAGATCAAAGCCTGGTCAAAAGAAGAAAAAGGTAGGAACTTTACAAATCGACAGTAGTCACGTTGTGCGAGGAAGACCTACGACGCGCGTCTTCAGAGTCCATGCTTCCCACAGATGAGACGTTGCTGAGTTTGCGGAACGAGCTGAGACGCGCGCTTCCTCGAGGTGAGAGCGTCTGGGATACGCCAATGCTGCCAAGCTCGACGACGCGATCCCCCACACGACGAGAACGACTCTCGGGACTGACAACAAAGTCTTCGTTCTCAGACTCGTCATCGAAAGCGCCGCCGCCTTCAGTGCCCGAATCCGTGACAAAGCCAAAGGCAGAGTCAGCGCTCAGCTTGCGACTTGGGAGCACATCGAAGCCAGGTTGTGGGCCCGTGCTGTTAAGACTATGATTCTCTTTCCGCGTGAGCACCACAAGACCGCTCAAGGTGATGCATGTGCCCAGGAGAAACATGTTAATTTGTGTCGTGGTCGACTCCTCCCACTCGCCAAAATAGACAAGCCCACCCACGACGCCCGAGATAATCCTGTGAATTGAGAATTTGTAAACAACATTGGATCAGTCAGATTGCCACCAAGGCAAAAGGAGTGCCCCACGAAAGCACTCTTTCTCTTTCTCTCTCTCTCTCTCTCTCGCGCGCGCGCGCGAATACTTACCAGTAGCTTTGATACATGGGCATGACGTAGAGCTGATCGAAGCGCTTCATGGCGCCGTTCAAAAAAGTAATCTGCGTCAGGAGACACGCCACCATGGCACAGATGATGAGATAGGTGTCAAGATGCAGAAAGACGTCGTCGCCCTGCGCGGCATCCTTGAGAAGCTCGACCGTGGACTTTGCAAAGAGAACGCTCTGCCCGCCGGTAATGCCAGCGAAGCCACACCAGCCCGTAAGTTCGAGCAGCTTCCAAAAAGTTCCCTGAAGATTCCGCTCCGAGACGTAATGGATGAGGTAGTAATGCAGACCCAGGAGGAGTGGGACAATGATAAAATAGACATACATACGCGGTTTGCGGTACAGCTCGCGCAGCGTGTCGAGCGTGTATCCCTGTTCGTGGTGATTGGAAAAGATAACCGTGATGGCTGTGCCGAGGAAGATAAGTGCCACGGCGTTGATGTCATTACGGTCGTACGACTCCTCGAGCATGTACGAGGACATGTACAGGTTCCAAACAAGCGAGAGCGCCGCCAGCGGGGCGAGAAGACTTTGCGGAGCCATGCCAAAGGCGAAAAAGTCGAGAATGTTACCCAATAGCATGCATACGAAGCCGGCCACCCACTTGGGCTGCCGCAGAGGCGAGACGTGCTCATTGCCCGGGGTGCACAGCGACACCTTTTGCAGGGCCAGGCCCAGGCAGACCAGGAACGAGGCCGCCACTGCCAGCGTGACGCCGCAAATGACGAAAAAGGTTTCCGGGCTCGCCAGCGCCGCCGCCTCCCCGCGCAGATCGACGCCGCTGCCGCTGTCTCCCGAGG